>QANX01004419.1:0-33557 GCA_003254975.1 Ochetophila trinervis | reverse complement strand
AACAAACATAAAAAATTGCATAGTAATTAATCTAAAATCTTAGAGGGTTCAAATGTAATATATCCATAGTTTTAATAATACTTTTTCAACGGGAGGAACATTATTTTCTGATTTAGTGAAAGCGAAAGGTCCATATTTTTATTCTAAAGCAAAAACTTCAAAATTAATTTTATTAATTGAAACTAAAAAAATAGAAAGAAAAAAGTTAATTTGAAATTACAATAACATCCTATATAAATATACATCTTTCTTTCCGCTATACTTTATAAATAATAATTTCACCCCATCACACTTTATGTCGGATTTTTATTTTATTTTATTTGAAAGAGTTCGATCAATACATAATTTATAACATGTGCAAAAATTACACGTTATAAAAAACACGATTTATGTGTCATATTAACAAAAATGATGTCCCATATAACAGTTTTTTTTGGTAAATATATAACAGTTTAGGATGAAAATGAAACAGTCTTGCAGTTTCAAATACATTTACAATAAATTCACATAATTTTATGACAAAAAAAAAATACTTATAAAGTCATTTGTATACATGATCAATAATTATATGCAACTAAAAAAAAATTAATAATAACACTTGAGACTAAAAGCCGTTCTTATCTAGAACATCCATTATTAGAAGAGACTAAATGCAACTTTGATGTATTTAGCAATTGCATGTAATAAACACTAAAAAGCCTACATAATAATTTAAAAATATTTCTATTGATAATAATTTAAAAATGTTAAGAAATTATATTTTCATATAAAACCATGAAAATAAAAAAATTGGGCAAGTACTAAAATCTTTTGATTTTTTTAAGATAAATTTTTTTAAAATATATGATTCTTTTTTATAAACTTTATTCTTAAATTTACACATGTCATTTATAAAGTTTTTTACTTCATTCATTGTATTTGTAAAATATTTTATTTTTAATAATTTATTGAAGAAAAAATTATTACCATTTTTAAACTTTTATATGATTTTTTATTTATTTTAGGTTCTTTATTTTTTCTAAATGTAGTATTCAATTCCATTTTTAAATATGATTTTATATGAATAGTATAATTTTTAGATTTTTATTAGTTATAAAAAAAAATTAAAATTTGAAATTTATATTCTTTTTAAAATTATTGACACATATAATCCCTAAAAAATATTGAAACCTTCACTTTGGTTAGTTCTAATAACAATTTTTTTGGATTGAAAATGGCTATAGATGGGACCTGTGCAACAAAATAGGGAGGTGAGGAACTCAGCTGCGAAAAAAAAGAAGGATCAAAGTGTAAAATGCAAATTTTGAATTTTCTTTTTTCACTTTAGTCCCTAAATTCAGTTTTTAGTGTATTTTTAGACTTTAAACTATTTTTAAATTAATTTTTAACCGTTTTAACTTTTGTCGCATGCAGTACATTTATTGCCAAAAAAAACGCCCCAACAAAATTACAAAAGACTAGTCAATTCTACATGTTGCATCCAAATGCTTTGCAACTTCAAAAGTGCTAAAATTAGCGTAAAAATAGCTTGAGGACCAACAACGCAACAAAAACTAAAATTTAGAAACCAAAGTGCAAAACAAACAGAAAAAGAATAAGGGCCAAAGTACAATTGTGAACATAGTTCAGAGCTATAGACTAAAAATTTGTTCAAGTCTCTTAAATTTTACCCGTCAAAGAATCAATATTCAACTTTTGAAAATTATTTTTTGAAAGAAATATATCAAATCAATATTTTTTAATCAACAACATTTTTTGTATAAAAAGTTTACTCTCCAAAAAAACAAATACAGCTAAAGACTCCCCGAGAGGTCAGCAACATAAATGTCACACAAAACCTTGGGGAGACTGTTGAGATTAGAAGAAGAGAACAAATAGTTGTAGTTACCAGCAAAAGCTAGCTTTGCCAAACAATCAACAAAAGTGTTGTTGCTTCTGCCATGCCAAAACAAATCCCAACCATTACAACTTAAAAACAATCTAATACATAAAATAAAGTCCTTAGTGTGCCACCCCATGGGATCCAAAGGGGAGACAATTTCTTTTACCACCATCTGAGCATCCGAAGAGAAAACAAGTTTGCTCCACGGTTTGGCAACAACACAGCAAGCAGCCCACTCAATAGCTTTTGTTTACACTTCATAAACTGAAAAAACCTGAGTCAACCTCGTTCTAGCTACCACAAAAAGGTCGGTATCATCACGCACCACAAATGCGGCTGCATTGTTGCCTTTAACTATTGCATCATAGTTCACCATCCATTTACTGCCGCCTGCAGGTTGCCATCGAGAAAGATTGCTGCGAGTCACAAGGGGGGATAAGGTATTTTAGAATTTCTGAGAAGTCCTTAACATATTGTTCAATCATCTGACCTTTTTCTTTGATAGAAACGTTTCCTTTGAATAGGCAATCATTTCGAAACCCCTAGAAACCATACATAATAGAGGCCATGATAAAAGTGATGTTATTCTTTTCCATATTCCTTCCACAAACCCAAGTTGGAGGGTTGAGACATGCATCAACTATCTCTTGAATACTTGAAGCCGGCCAAGCATCTGATCTGCCTCCCCAGCAGCAAGCAAAGGCCAGAGCCCTAAAGCCACTGCAATCTTTGAACAAATGGAGCAGGCTTTTTCATTCATTCCCCACAAACCCCATAGGATGAATTATCGAAAATAATCCTTCTACTTAAAGTCTCCTTAGTTGGCAAAACATTCGATAAAATGCGCCAGAGGAAGAGTTTAAGTCACTCATGTAGCTTAGATTTCCAAAGGGAACTCTAGAGGCCCTGATCCTCAATATTAAGCTGAAAATTAATGGTAAAACAATTCTTCACTGAAAAAAAATATTATTTTTGTTACCACATCAATATAGCCTATCCTCCATGGCCACAAATGGCCACACCATGTTGAGAATGGCATCCGTTGACTCCTCATCACACACCTCCCGAATCAGCTCCTCATTCTAATCAGTTTCATCCTCCTTCCAAAAATCATTAACTTTGTTCCATCGGCTAGTATCAACTCCATGCTTGGCTATAGGAATTTCTCGGGGAGCTCAGAGATTCAAGGATCCTTCCAAGGGTTGATCTTACAACCATTATCGATCTTAAAGCAAGCTCCATTAAACAGAGCTTGTCTAGAACTGAGAATTCTTTGCCATCCAGGGGACGACCCTTTGGTTGTTCCTATTTCGAAAAGGGATTTGGCTTTCAGGTATTTAGCTTTGAGAGCTCTACACCAAAGGCTATCACTTCCCCTGGCAAGTTTCCATCCTAGCTTTGCAAGCAAGGTGGTGTTAATATCCTTGAATTGCATGAACCCAAGCCCCCCTGCTAACTTAGGCTAACATATATCCTTCCAAGCTTTCATCGCAAGGAAACGCTTTGAACCCTCATTCAATTCCCACTAGAAATGACGGACCATAGAATCAAGGTCTTTACACATACCATTAGATAACCGAAAGAGGTTGACATAGTGTACGATAGTATGGCTTGGATGACCGAAGTAACAATGGTGGCTTTCCCCGCTTTTGATAGTAAATTCATATTCCATCCTTCAATTCTTTGGCTGATCCTGTCCTTAAGAGCCTTGAAGTCCTTATTTATGTTTCTGCTAAGAAGCAAAAAGTTCCCAAGGTAGATGGAGTTATTAGGCATCTCTTTGAACTCGAGAATGCTTTTGACAGCCATACGGTCCACCACAGTTGTATTTTTAGTGAATAAAATGCTAGACTTGTTAGTGTTTGCCTCATGTCCGGACCACCCGAAAAAGACGTCAAGACTCCGTTTAACTGCCTCCGCCTCTTCTTTGTTCGCCCTACACACATTACAAGAAAATCATCTGCAAACATAAGGTGAGAGATTGCTGGTGCTTCCCTACTTACCTTTATGCCATGAAGCTGGCTCTCTTCCTCCTCCTTATTAAGCAATCTTGTGAGCAATTTCGAACAAATGATAAATAGGAAAGGCGACAGGGGATTGCCTTGCCTAATTCCCTGGCTAGGAGAGAAGGATCTGCAAATTCTACTATTCAGAACCAGAGAGTATTGCACGGTTCCAAGGCAATTTTTTATGATCTGTTGCACCTCTATAGGAAAGCCCTAAGCATTTAATGCCTTCATTATACAATCCCACTCCAGCCTATCATAAGCCTTTTTAAGGTCCACTTTGATCATCATCAACCCCTTCTTCCCTTTATGGTTTTTAATCTTATGTGCAACTTCTTGAGCAATAATCGTATTCTCTGCTATCCATCGACCCTCCACAAAAGCACTTTGATTCGGTGATATAATTTGATCCATGAATTTTTTAAGCCTTTCTGTGCAAATTTTGGAGATGATCTTGTAAGCAAAGTTACAAAGACTTATTGGTCTGAAGTCATTGAAATTGCAGGGTTGTCTATTCTTCGGGATAAGGACCAGAAAAGTTTTGTTAATGTTGTGGGGAACTTGTCTCAATCTGAAACATTCCTAAACAAAACGAACCACCCTGCCTCTCACTGTGTTCCAGTAGCTTCGGAAGAAAAAACCAGAGAACCCATCCGGTCCCGGACTCTTAAGAGGGTGGAGCTTATCCACACAATCTTTGATTTCCTCTTCCAGAGGAATGCTAATGATGTACTTATTTTCCTGCTCAGTGATGTAAGAATGACCAACTCCTCCCACCTTCGACGGAACATGGGGATAACTAGACTTGAACAAATCTTTGAACATCCTAGCAAAATAATCACCAATCCCTTTGCTATCACGAATCCATTTGTTATCATCCTTAATTGCCATAATTTGATTCCTTCTAGGTCGCATTGTTAAACTCATATGGAAGAATTTCAAATTTCTCTCATTCTTTCAGCCACATCTCCCTAGATTTTTGACGGATGATGGACTAAAGTCTTGCCCTCTGAATTCTCAAGTCTACGAGAATCACCTTCCTTTTGCCATCTTTTCCCAGATTATCTGAATTAACCTGACCAAGCTCTCCTTTTAAATGATTGATTTTTGTCTGTGCAAATCTAAAATGATTTATGTTCCAGCTCTTCAGAGCTTTGGAAGTGTTATATAGACTCTTCCTTAGTTAATGGCACTCCATCCTATCCTTCCATCCATCCTCCCAAGCATTTTGGACAACATTGTGGCTTAAACTGTTTGAAGCCCATGCTTTCATGAATCTGAAAGGTCTCTTGATGAATTGGTCAACACCCTCTGCTCTCAGAAGAATTAGGCAATGATCTGAGCATTCCAGATGTAAATGTTCGATAATAGTCTTCGGGTAAAATGTTATCCAGCTTTGATAAGCTATTGCTCTATCAATTATTTCCTTAATGTAGGCCATGCCAGATCGGTCGTTGCACCAAGTATAACGTTTTCCTATGAATCCCAAGTCAATATCTCCTGACTCATAGAGAAAAGATTTTAAAAAGAGCCATTTTTTACTGACCGGTCTGCCTCCTGTCTTTTCCTGATCATCCACAATCTCATTCAGATCCCCAATGATAAGCCAGGGCTCCTCACCATCTTCTATTAGCTCTCCAAGGCTTTCCAAAAATTCTCTTTTTTCCCCCTTATAAGGCGTACCATGGCAAGCCACCAACTACCAAGTTCGGTTACTTCTAATCTTTTTGACCTTGCAACTCATAATTCTATTAGTGTACCGATGGCAATCAATGTCAACATCTTCTTTCCACATTAATGCCTCCTCTTGCTAGCCTCTGGGCTTCCACAATGAACCATTTAGGGAATTTTAGTCTTCTACAGAAAAGTTCCATCCTACTAAGATCACACTTAGTTTCCATCAGAAACAGGCATTTTGGGTCAAACTTCCTAACCACCCTTTTAAGTAGTTAAGAGAATCTGGTTGCCCATTCCCTTACAGTTCCAAGAGATTAGTTTTAATGGTGATGGGGGGAGGGGGGTTGCATGTGAAAGCCCGCCTCCTCGGCCATTAGAAAATCCAAATTTCTCCTTGTTCTGTTGCTTTGCTTTGCATGAGAATTTTCTCCCTCTTCCTTTAGTTCATTTCGTGTTGACCTTCTTGTTGGCATTCTTCGAGCATCTTTTTTCCAAGATCTCTAAAGTCTGTATCTTCCATGGAGTCTGCCTCCTTCCCTCTATCTGCATGAGCTTTGTCCACTCTTCTTAAGGGTCCGTGCTTGCTCGGGTATCTTTTGAACAACTTTCACTTAGCTTATGTGGGCTTCCATCTGAATTGGGTTCCAATTCCCTTATGATAATTCCATTTTTGGAGGATCCACTAATAAAGGTTTGGGCTGGCCTCTTGCCTATTAAATTAGAAAGTTTCCCTCGATATCCGCGCCTATCTTCTCATTTGCCTCCGTGAGCAGCGGCAAAGTAGGGTTCTGATTTTGTTCCGGTGCTGGGTAATGAATAGCATATTTCCTCCATGCTCCGATCTGAGCCAGGGGTTGTAGAGTTTGGCTGTTATGCCGTTCGCCTAGGTGATCATCACCAGGATCCCCATCTGGAACCAACCACTTACATGGCTTATCACACCACATTTGTAGCAAAAGTCACACAGCCTTTTGTATTTAAATTGTATCCAATAGTCGTCTTTATCTTTGCGCTTCTGAAAAAATCCAGTGGGGATTGGCTCATGAACACCTATTTCTACTCAGATCTGCATGTAGTTTTGATTGACTATGCATTTTGGGTTGATTGTTTCTATGTGTAGAGTACCTATTTGTCTACCATTACATTATGTCGTTCCTTCATGTAGGATAATAGGGGGGAGCCCATGAATTTGGATATGGAATGATGTTGAATCGAAGGTGATATCCATGAGAACTTTGTCCTCCGGCCACTCTTTGAGGATCAAGTAAGCCCCATTCAATGACCAAGGTCGGCTCCGAAACACAAATTCTTTGTCTCTTTTGTTTCCAAATGTAAATTTGACAACGTTTTCTGTGATCTTGTCAATCTGGACCTTTTCCTAGAGGCACCATGTGTTTTGGATGATTTATGTTACTGTATATCTTCTGAATAGTCGAGTGGTAAGGATTTTCCCGACCAAAATTTTATCTATAGCTGTGTCTCCATTTTGCTGTCTAGGTTGGAGTTAGAGGTTACTCAGGGCTTCTTGAATTGAGAGAGCCCCGCTTTGCGCCTAATACTGAGCAGAAATGGAGTGTGAGTTGCTTGTCATTGTCACCGAAGTAGTTCAGATACAAACTAAAAGAATAGGACTTTTACTCCTCGGAGAGCATTGTGCTCTGGACTCTAGCTTGCGGAGGTTGATATTTGGTGCATATATTCTTGATTGTTCCGCTTTCACTTGATTGTATAATTCATAGTACAATAAATCTGTATGTACTCAAATTTTGAAAAGTGATATATAATTAAATCAACAACATTTGAATATACAATAGAGATATAAACATTTTTAATGACTCTGTAGATTGTTATTTATGTGGCATATAAATAAAAAAAATGCTTACATGAACATTCAATATAAAAATCGATCACTAATAATCTTTCAATTAATTAAAGATATACAATTGATAATGATTTATCTATTTATTTTTTCTTTTTAATAAAATGATTATATTTTTTATAATGGTTATTTTGTTAAGTATACTAACTCTTTTGAAAGTTTGACAATTTTTTTGAAAGTGTTTATTTATTTATCATTTTACTATAAGAATTAAAAGTTTGACATAATCTTTAAGCAGGGTCATTGAATATGTATAAAAAAAATTAAAAAAAATTAATATCTATATGTGGCAAAAAAAAAAACAATTTATAGAACCATTAAAAATGCTATAAATGAATTATCAATTTATTTACCAAATAAATTAATAAAGATAATATTAATTGATAAATAAAATAACATATATACAATACTTACTCCTAGGAGTACAAGCTTTCAACTGACAATGATCTATGTGTTAGATATGGCATGTGAGTTGGGAGTTTGTACTCTAAGGGCTTGTTTGGTATCTTATATAGAGAAGTATAGTGAAGTATTATTTAGTTATACTGTGTTTGGTAAATACAATGTATTGTATTAAATAATACAATTTTTCATTTTTAATACAAGTTTTGATGTATTAGTAATACACCAAAAATTGTATGTATTAAGTTATACAAGTTACACAGATCCTGAATTTGTATGATTCTCATTCTTTGGCTCTCCAGTATTTATTATTGTTGTTATATTTTATATATTGTAAGCATAAAAATAAAAATTAATGAAATTGTTAATATGAAGAAAATTGTATTTTTCTTTAATATAAATATATATATATTTTAAGAAAAAAAACCTTTAATAAAATTAGAATTAAAAAATTAAAAATTAAAAGCTAAATATAAATTTAAAAGCTTTAATAAAAATTAAAGTTAAATTTTTTTAATTTTAAAAAAATAATTCAATATAATACAAAAATGCAACAAACATCAATTTAATACAATTTTACACCAAACACATGAGTGTATTATATAATACATTACAACACAATACAATACATTATAACATAATACAATCCAATACAATCAAATATAATCTAACGTACCAAACGAGCCCTGAAGNTTAGACTTTTACTTTTACTTTTACTTTTCCTCTTAGACTTTTATTTTTCCAAAATCCGTCTTAGACTTATAGTACCTTTCTCTTTTATTTCTTTTGCCTCTTATTTTTCTTCGGTCTAAATTTCTTGACCATTTAGAATCAGTTCTTTGGAGTGGGTTTCACGGCGGGTGTTCACTACAGAAGATTTTTTCTTGCTAATGAACAAGGATGTGGAAGTCAAAGTCATTGCTTGGGCTTTTCGTCTATATAATTCATGGGAAATTTGGCCCAATATCGTGTATTTGGGTTCAATAAGAAAGATACCCAATCTTTCAAGTAATTAAAAATCTATCCATATAGGCTCCAAGTATTTGAAATNCCAATTTAATGAAGAAATTGGAAAATATTATTCTTCATTCATTTATTGTTATAGGTGAATCGGAAAAAAAAAAAACCCGACAAAAAGGACATTTATCTTCAAGATTAAACCATTTCAAACAATTAGATAAGAAATAAGATAATCTTTCTGATTTCGAATGCTTAAATTTTCAATTGTAGTCACAAGTAACAGAATTCATAAAAAAAAATAAAAAAACAAATCTAAACTGTCCAAAATTTATTTATATAAATATACTTTTGAAAACAAGCAAAACAAAATTAATTAAAAAAATATTGGTGGGACTGGGAGCCTAAAATGGAAGAAGAAGAAGAAAAGAAATACTAAATGCAGTTGAAATTCTAAATCACATTGAATATCTTTAAGATATATACACTTGTTTAAGTAATTATCAGTATTAAAAATTTTACCTAATTTTTTATTTTCGTTTTCAAAATTCTAATTAGAAAAAGAAAATTATCCAGTGCACTAAAATCCACAATACGAAATATATCTCCGAAAGCCTACAAGTGTATACTATCCTACATGTCCTTACGTCAGCCTTTATCCATTTAGCTTTCCTTATCCAAAAAAGGAAAAAAAAAAAAAAAAATACTTATATAATAATATTATAATTTATTCTTATTTTAAATCCTCTAAATTACAAGAAATAAAAAAGGGGGAAAAACGAATAATAAATTAATAATAGGCCTCCAGTTCTGCTACACGTTCTTGTTCTTCTTCCTCTGCCACTCAAATCTCTCCGTCTCAAAAAAATAAAAAAAATAAAAGTTTGTTTCGATTATTAGTCTGAAATTCTCGCTCTCAATCTTCATGGCGGGTTCTGAAAATTTAAGCTAAAAAAAAGAAACTCTGTACACTGTAAAGGAAAACTTACGAAGGGAGATTAACGGATGGTAATATTGCTCGAAATGGATTGCTATTGAAGACGGCCAAAATGCGTGGTTCGCTTCGATTCTCGGTGTTTATAGAGCTAGGGTTACACAGTTTCGGATACAAACAGGTCGCGCCGCTTCTTATTCGGATCTCACCCGCTCGCTTATGGTGGACTTTCATGCTGTAGGTCTGTCGCTGTAATTTCTTTGATCGAGGAATTCTTTTCAGGTTCGGCTTTATCTTTTAGGAAATTGATTTTGATTTTGAGAATTTGTTGGAAGTGACTCGGTTTCTGGAAAAGTGTGTAGAGAGAAATAGATAGGTATAGATAATATATAATTAGGATTGACCGGATTGAGAAGGTTTTACGAGTTTGTTAGTAATGGTGTCTGCGAATGACCCAATCGAATCGTTTTTCAATTCGATTCAAGTGGTTAAAGAGGTGTTTTTACCGTTAGAATTGACCGTTCAGAAAGTGGCCAAAGACCTTGAATGCTGTTGGGCAGGGCCTAAGAATAAGGTAAACAGTGTAGAATTGGTTAACCAGTTGAGTGGAGCTGATAAGAATGGTAGAGTTCAGATCTGTAGTGTGAAGAAGAAATCAGGTCAGTGTGCTTCAGCTGGTGAGGAAAGAAAGAAAGGGTTGTCGATTAAGGTCCCAATTAAGGCTTTACTGGGGAAGTTTACACATGGGCATCGAGCTGAAGTCGCAAATGGTGGAATGAAAGAGAGTGATTTGGATAAGGAAGATGGGTCTTGTATAAATTGCTTGAAGTTTGCGGTGACTTGGTCATTGTTGGTTGACAGTTTTGTTCAGGCATTTCCAGCTCAGTTCAAAACAGGTAAAAAGCGGTTTCAGAAAACTGGCGATGAGGATAAGTTGTGTTTGTCTACGAAACAGAAGGCTTCAGGTGAATTGAAGCAAAGGGATTCTAAAAATCAACTGCCGAGAACAGCAGCAAACGAAGGTGTGTCTCATAAAGAAGGAAATAATGTCTCAGTTGAATGCTTTATAGGTTTCTTCTTTGATAAACTAAGTCAAAATCTTCCAAAGTTTGATAATGGTTCGCAAGAAAATAGTCAGGATAATTGTGATGCTTCTCCCAAGGCGACTTCTTCCACCCAATTTGATCATTTTGGGGTTGTAAAAGCTATTATAGATGGTCGGAAAGCAGATGTTAATGGATTTTTGGGAAATTTGAGGTTTGCTAGAGTAGGAGGTGTTCCTTCTGGTGTGGTTGGGGTTGCTTCTTCAGTTAATGAGGAGGGTGCTGATGGTGTTACCGCTGACAGTAGTGATGATACAGGGGGCAATTTGCCACAGAAATTGGCTAGCGGTATACTTAGTATCCCTCTATCCAATGTGGAGCGTTTGAGATCCACATTATCCACTGTTTCATTGACAGAATTAATTGAGCTCGTACCTCAGCTGGGCAGATCTTCTAAAGACTATCCAGACAAGAAGAAACTATTCTCGGTCCAAGATTTCTTTAGATATACAGAGTCCGAAGGTAGGTTCTTTCAAGTAATATGAACTGGTTTCTGACATGTATGTTGCTTCAGATCAACTTTCAATTTTTAATGATGTATTTATAAATGCCATAAAAGGTATGGCTTTTTGTTGGATGCATTTACCTTCTCTTCACTAAAACTATAAACTAAACTGAATAAAAGCTCCTTCTTCCATCCTCCACCCTCATAGGATGCCAACCAATCACGTATCTGATTTACCTGCTTCTTTCATGTTTTATCAGTAAAAAGAAAAACTTCGTTTAAAACATTGTGTTCATTTTTTTTTTCTTTTTGTATATGTTCTCTACTTATAAGTTATGAGGCAACCCTGCATGGTACCCTTTTTTCTTATTTTCTATTTGTTTATTTTTTTCCACTTCATAGCATTTCTGCTTTATTTCTTAGTCTAAAGGTCATATTTAACTATTTCAATGGACCTTCACCATATATAGCTAAAGTTCTAAACAGTTGAAGCTAATATATCATAGGGAAATTTATACAGAGGATGCTATCAATTTGGACAGTTAAAAGTAAAGCATCAAACATCTTATGCTGTGCAGTTATTTTGGTTTTCTAATTTCCTTATGGTGCCTGTCTTGTCAAAATTCAGTTTGGAGAAATTTGACTAGGTTGGTACCTTATTGTGATTGTCCTTTTCTTTTGGCGATGCATGTAGCTTAGGTTAGCGAGTTTCAACCCCGAGGAGTTTCCAACTCCATCTATTATCACTCAACTGCACTTCTGTAACTATAACTTTCACTAGTAGTACTTGCCTTGATTTTGTTGGAAGTATTGCTTCCTCTCTATTATTTTAGCATGGTAAAATGTTTTTTTGTTGTATTATTCACTAATTGGTGGATGTATAAAAACATATACATTTGAAAATATGTTTCAAAGACATGCAGAAACTATTTGCTTTTAAGTATAAGAGTAGAGGAAAAAAATAACAAAGAACAGTTCTTCTTTTGGACAAATTTGTGAGGTTTTATGTGCTCTAACTATATTTGATCTTTATAAGTCTAAAGTAATTTGCATTCAAATATTAAGAAAGCATTTTCAGTGTTTTTGATTTCTAACCAAACTTCAGTTACCCTTTGAAAAATATATTCTCTTTTTAGTTATAAATAGATGCCTTTTGTTAGTTATGCTAGATTTTCACCTTCTGCAACATTGCCCTTTTTGACATACCCCATAAGGTGCCCTATATCTGATTTGAATATGGCACCTCTTCCTCCTTTTCAAACCCTTTACTTGGTCGGAAAGGAAGAAAAAGGAGAAGTGGTGATAGTGTGCTTTTACATTCTGAGTATGTTGATGTTTCTCCAACTGTAAATTATCTGAAAGGAAAGTGCATTCTAATTTTAAACCATCCATGCTTACAGGAAGGAGATTCTTTGAGGAACTTGATAGAGATGGTGATGGCCAAGTAAATCTAGAAGATCTTGAAATAGCAATGAAAAAGAGAAAACTACCACGGAGATATGCTCATGAGTTTATGCGCCGCACTAGAAGTCACATATTTTCAAAATCATTTGGTTGGAAACAGTTTTTATCCTTGATGGAACAAAAGGAATCAACCATTCTTCGTGCATATACTTCTCTCTGTCTAAGCAAGTCAGGGACGCTGCAAAAGAGTGAAATATTGTCTTCACTTAAAAATGCGGGTCTTCCAGCTAATGAAGACAATGCTGTTGCTATGATGCGATTTCTGAATGCAGACACTGAAGAATCTATTTCTTATGGACATTTCCGAAATTTCATGCTCATGCTCCCTTCTGATCGACTTCAAGATGATCCACGGTAAGATGTATTTGCTTAGTTAAGCATGTTTATTTTAAATTTGAGTGGCTGACATGGTTAAAAAAGAAAGAAAAAAAGCCTGTTTTAGTAGATGGTCAAACTACAATTCTGAGATATTACATGCATGTAGACCGTCGATGTAGTCCAATAATTTCCTTTGCTCCTATAGGTTAGAATTATACTGGTTCTTAGCTGATAGATCATAGATGTATAGTTTGTAGAGAATGATTAGAAGGAATACTGCAGAAAAAATTCCAGTAGTGGTGCATGTATATTGCCAATATATAGAATGACATGCACAAACCCCCTGTTAATGATAGATTGTGCGAGTTATTTAGAAATTTTTAGCTGATGGTAACTTCTTTTTCTTAAAAATTCAGGAGTATTTGGTTTGAAGCTGCCACTGTCGTTGCCGTTGCACCACCCGTGGAAATACCTGCTGGAAGTGTCTTAAGATCTGCTTTGGCAGGGGGCCTTTCATGTGCACTTTCTACTTCATTAATGCACCCAATTGATACAATAAAGGCAAATTTCTATGGCTTAGATCTTGTTATCCTTTATTCAGTAGTTGTTAGTTTTTATTGTTTGCAGATGCCTTGTTTCAGTCTTGCATCTGACAAAATAAAGGCTTTCTCAAGATTATTTTATTTTGGTGTGTCAGACTCGTGTACAAGCATCAACATTATCCTTCCCTGAAATTATTTCAAAGCTTCCACAGGTTGGGGTGAAGGGGTTATACAGGGGTTCAATCCCTGCTATTCTTGGTCAATTTTCAAGGTTCTCTCTCTCTCTCTCTCACATACACAGAATACAGACACAACAGAAAAGAGAAAAATATAAAGAGCAGATTTTCGTTTTACTTGATATTCTTCTCAGCTTTGTGGTTAATGTGTTCTGTTGGCATTGTAGCCATGGCCTACGAACTGGAATATTTGAAGCAAGTAAACTAGTTCTAATAAATGTTGCTCCAACACTCCCAGACATCCAGGTAAATTTTCTTCACCATATAAGGAATTATTATCCAATTATGGACCAATTTTTGTAACTGTTGTCTTCCATTTTCCTTGAATACAAAATTTTGAGTTACTATTCATAGTGCCTTTTCTAATATAAGGAGCTATCAAGATGAATTCATTACATCACTATTCAATATCATGAATCAATGATATTATCTTCTGCCTAAGCACAAGATATTCAACTGTATTGAGTTACTTTCTGTCAGATCCCATTTAGGAGTCTTAGTAAGGCTGTTGGTCTCTTCTTGATTTTATTACTTGGTTCCTGTTTGAACATCCCAAATTTTGTGTTCCCCTTACCCACCTACTTGTTCCACTGCTTGTCTTTAAGTACAGAGTTTCTTACATGTTCCAGCTTTATATTTACCCTTAGCGGAGTTCCTATTTGTTCCTCCTAATCCATGAGATAACCTTGCTCCAGTTGAATTTGTGATTTGTGGACCGAGTGGTGGGTTCCATATAGCATGGTTGTGTAGTTTTATTCTATCATATTACATTTGACATTTTTTTGGATTTTGATGCTTTATAATCTGAAGATTATCTTTATGCTTGCTCCTTATCTATAATTTTTTGAATAATTAAACTTGTCAAGTTATTGATCTATTATTTCCCAGTAAAATTTAAGAAGTTTATAACCAATGTAAGAAGTATGGCAAGGTAGGAGAAACTCCAATCAATAGCTTTCATATCTTTGTACAATACTTGTTACACATAAAATGGTACCATTAACAGAGAATAATCAAGCCTCCCTCTATTTCTCTCTCTTCATGTTTGTGAGAGACTAATTTATGTAGGTGGTAACTTCTTGTTGTCTATGTCTGTTTCTATTACATGCTGGTGCTGTTTTGGAGGAATATATTTTATATTTTGGCTTCTTTTATAGGTTCAATCTATAGCATCATTCTGTAGCACAGTTTTGGGAACAGCAGTGAGAATCCCATGTGAGGTCTTAAAGCAGCGGTTGCAGGCTGGCCTTTTCAACAATGTAGGGGAAGCTATAGTAGGGACTTGGCACCAAGATGGTCTCAAGGGTTTCTTTCGTGGGACTGGTGCCACTCTTTGCCGGGAAGTTCCTTTCTACGTTGCTGGAATGGGACTTTATGCTGAATCTAAAAAGGTACATAGTTCTTTAAGAGAGTTCCTGTCTAGTTTCTGTATTGCTGGAATGGGGCTCTACGCGGAGTTGACATGATATTTTGATGCCTATACATGTTGCATTTGCTTATCAATACCAAGGCATTCATTTGTTAATGATTTGTGTGTTGATTATTAGTGTGACATTTCTATGTGGTTTTAAAGGCTGTGCAGCAAATTCTGGGGCGTGAGCTGGAGCCTTGGGAAACAATTATGGTCGGGGCTTTATCTGGTGGTCTTGCTGCTGTTGTTACTACACCCTTTGATGTGATGAAAACTAGAATGATGACTGCTCCACAGGGTCGGCCTGTATCGATGTCAATGGTAGCCTTCTCCATACTCCACCATGAGGGACCCCTCGGATTATTTAAGGGAGCAGTTCCAAGGTTCTTTTGGATTGCTCCCTTGGGTGCCATGAACTTTGCAGGCTATGAACTTGCAAGGAAGGCCATGGACAGAAATGAGGAGCTAGTGGCTGAGCAGCTCTCTCAGAAGAAAGTGGGCAGTTCTGGGTAAAATTTAATAGTAGCACCTATTACAGCCTTTTAGCTTGCTGTTTTATGGTAGCAATTGAATGCTACCAGAAAATTTTGGGCCTTTTCCGGGTTTAGTAGCAGCATCTGTTCAGAATTTCCATTTGTCGACATCTCTGACATTGTAATTTCTTTTTGTTATAGTTCCTTGTTTTGAACTGTCTTGGTCTGCCATTGATGGCATGCAAATATGTTTTCAATCCCATGTTGTATTCTTTCAATTCTGTACAGTTTTTGCAGTTGATGAACCTTCACTCGCTCTTAGTTTTAATCTAACAGTACAAATACATACTTGTATTGGCACATCCATATATACTTGTATATATGTATGAATATAAAAATATGCAGATGCATTTATCACCATCAGCCATCCTTTCACTTGCTATGTGAGTAATGGTGTAGGAACCTGCATAAGAAAATGGGTGAGATTTTTAATTTGCCACACCTGGTAGTCACAAATTCTGTTGTGTTTTATACAAATGGTACATCCATGGCTGAAAAGAATAAAGAATACTACGTTCAAACTACAAGAATAAAAAGACATTTCCATTTTTGTCACCCAATTTTCTAAGAGTATCACAATCACGCCGACGGAGAAGAGTGCTTCACTGGCATATGCTAATGGCACCACATAAATAGTAGGTGCAGCGTTTGAAGGTAAACTTAAGAGGATACCTCAACTATTTTCAGCTAGACCATATTAACACCATGAAAAGTAAATATTCATTTTGGTTCTAGCAAGTGTAAAGGTGTACAATGAATCGCATGCTTATAATCTTGGATGATGCCACAAATGTTTGGAAAATTCAAATTCAGTAACATTTTTATGACAACATAAAAAGGATCTATTGCTCTCTATAGTAAATAAATTTTTTTATGGGGGGTTTGATTAAACTCGAAATCTTCAAACAACCTGCGCCACCAAATTACACCAGAACAATTTGGTCAAATCTTTATTATTGAAACAGACCGGAAAATGGAAGTTCCAAAATTTCGTCATGATCTGAAAGATTGATGCTAGGATAAGCAGCTGCACTCAGTAGCCCCAATTGTCATTTCGGATTTCATCATCAAACTTCTTCTTCAGCTCAGGATGCTTGGAGAAGTACTCATCTGCAGTCATGGTGCTAATCTTTTTCTGTGCAGAAAATAGCAAGCCGTTAAAAAGAAATACACTCTGGGACCAAAGTTGGTTTTTTATGGAATTGTTTACCGGTACCTTCATCTCTTGAACTTCAATTATCTCCTTCTCTAAACGTTCAGATTCCTTCAAAGATTTCTCCTCAGCTTCTTTCAGTTCCACTACCTGTAGATAACAGGTATCATACACAGAATAAATCGGTGTATTAACGGTAAGACCATAAGTGAGGGTAAAAAGCATATTGGGTACAAAGGTATTATTAGAAGAGAGATGATGCAAGATAGAAAAGAAGCGAAGAATGTTAATCAGTTCTTACCAACGCATCAAATTTTGGCTTGTATTGAGGAGTGACTGTATCTACAAACTTGGGGATTTCAATACCTACAAAAAGAATAAAAAAAAGGAACAACAATAAAACAAGGGAATATCAAGATAAGTAAGAGGGTAGGAGAGGAGGGAACAAGAATACTCGAAGACACAAAATCAATGTGGTAAAGTATTCAGAATGACAAATCTATACAATCTGCCACATTAATCCAGTAAAAAAAAAAAAGAGAAAATAACAACCAACATAGACTATCATATTTCCACATTATAATTGGATGGGCACAAAGCAATTTTACAACTTTGGTTATACTTGTAGCTAGATCAAAGGTTTGATCCATTAAAAAGACTCGAATGGAAACAAAATTGATGCTATTTATCAATTCCATCATTCTTAAAAGTATACCACACATATATGAAATTAATAATTTTGGATCTCAAGTCCAGAAAACCATTCAAATGACCAATCAATTTTTTACCAGTTGCCATATACCATTCAACAAATACTGGTTGCAGCCACCCTCTGCCCTTCTTCACAAGATTGTAAAATATTATATTACATACCAAACACAAGAAAATTCAAAAATCATATGATTTTAAATGAGAACAGTTCCAGGAGAAGGCCACTATTTGTATAGCAGAGCCTAAGTTTAGCAAAGAAGAAGAGACTCAGACATCTTTCATCATCATTATTGACTTTTATTAAGTCATTATCTGTAAAGCCGAGCCTAGTTTAGCAAAGAAGAAAAGACTCGGAAATCTTTCATCATTATTACTGAAGTTTATTAAGTTTAGCAAAGAAGAGACTTAGACATTTATTACTAATTTTTACTTTATGGACAAAAATAAAAAATAGAAGTATATGAAGTCAACCAAATAAATAACCAACGAAACTAGGACATGAGAAGTAAAAATGAATCCCCCATTTTGCAAGAAAGGCTGTCACATGTTTCAAACAGAGTTCCAGCGGATAATAGATGACAATTTCAGTAATGGATATATAGTCAATTTTCTAAATCATTCAGCATAAAAGGCCATGAAAGATGACCACAATCAATACACATCATATATGTAAAGTTCAGCAGAAACAAAACATTTAAAGTACAAAACTTCAAGGGCCAATAAGGACAAAGCAAGTAAAATAATACAGAATAGATACGTATAAATAACATTAACATAATGCAGTTATCAACAAGTCAGTAAACATACTTTCATAAGCCTCCTTGTACACATCCACCAAGCTAGATCCAATTCCTTTTCTATAATATTCCCAGTCTATAGGCTCTGGCTCCTGAAATTAGCAAAAATTGAAAATAAAAATAAAGATGTTAATAACTACGGCTCTACTAGACAATGAAAGCTAGAATCTCCATAAATTTGATGCATAAAGCCATAGGGCTTTCCCAAATTACTTTCTAAGATGGATTTTATCCAAAACATGCGGCACCAGAAGGTTTCTGCTGCCACAAGAAAATGTTTCATGATTAAACTTGAAGGAAAACAACTTCCAACCATTTCATATTTTTGAAGCCCAGACAAATTTAGTCTCAAACAGAAACTTCTAAATAATATAAGCACCGAATAAAGTCTCTGGATGTTTTATATTAAAATTGTGCGGGGAATAACACGATCCATAGTCTTTTGGGATAGTTTAAAGAAACACCTATCTCATTGCTCTGAAAGCAGGAAAATAAAGTGGAATTTTCACGTGTTATGTTCTTTTAAATCTCATTTTACGACATTATACTTAACCGAAAATTACCAGAAGTTCAACGAAACGAAAATAATTGCACTATTAACAAGCTTTTATGTTCTCCTCGGTCAACTACCTACAAATATAAATTCTGAAGTTGAAAATCTTCTATTTGTCTATTATCTTACATTCTCTCACAATTAAAACCCATCAACATCCTTTGCAACGAATTCGACATCTCCTGCTATTAGAGAAGAGAAACCATATAGAGGAGAGAAACCATGGTTGAAAATCCAATCCTAGATTTTCAATTTTCTTTTTCCAGGAACCCAAACAAAGCATAAGAGTTATCATTCTCGTATAGAAAGAAAGTAGACCCATTTTTCGCAATCAACCGAAAACACACCACAAAAAAAAAAAAGAAAAAAAGAACCCTAATCCAACAAAATCCAATATAATTACTGAACCGGAATAATAACCAATCCACACACACACACACACACACACATATATGTAAACAGCTACAATGACAAAGATCTAACATTTAATTACAAAACTCAGTAACTTATCACGAAAATCTCAGAGAGAGAGAGAGAAGCGCACAGACCTGGCTAAATTTGGTTTGGAGGGTGGAGTTAACCTCATCGAAAGCACGGCGAAGGGTGGAGAACTCTTTGCGAGCCTCATCGGAAACGAGGAGCTTGGCCATTCCTTCCCAATCGATGTTCTTGGATGCTTTGAAGGCCACATCGACAACTTTCTTTCCTGTGCCGCTCATTTTCTCAGTCAATTTTCTCTCAGATTCTTCCTACTTTCTCGGTTGCCAAACAGCCCTTGAGACGAAAAACTGAAATGAGCTATCAGATGCCCTTTTTGTTCTTTGCTGCGTAGTGGCCGCTCTCTGCCTCTGCCTTTGCGAATGCTATGGCCGCTGCGATATTTGCATTTGTGTTTCGTACTGGTTATATGGGCCCATATGGCCCATTATCTAATTGAATCTGGACCCTTTAAGTGGGTTAATGATTTTAAGGCCCATACTTCGGTTCGGCCTCCACTAAGACCTTAAAGTGACTTTGTTTTGGATTTTTTGCATGGATGGCTATGGTTTGGGCTAATTAATAAAAATAACTCACTTTTTTTTTTTAATTAGTTTCTTCTAACCACGTCAGCTCACTACGTAAAACATCAATTTTATTACTTTGTAATTTTTTCTCTTTCTTCCTCTCCCTGCTACTATCTTTTCCTCTTTAATTTTTTTTTCAAAAAAACTCAATAGTAAAAAATTTTCAAATTCATTGCAAAAGTTTTGAATCTCTCATATTTTAACTAAATCTATGTATTTTGAAAACTTTTTGGATGAAATGAACATGAAAAAAGTGTACAAAAATAAAACAAAATTGAGGTTGAAGATGATTTATTCATGCCTTATAAAAGTTGTTTGTTGGGCGGTTTAATTTAACGGCGAGAATTAAATATATAAGACGGGCTGTACAATTGCATAGCTAACTCACCCTTACTCGCCTTCCAGTTACACATCTCGTCCTACATTGGGTGGATTTACTTTTTTTTTTTTTTTAAATCTGAAAAACTATTAATTACAAAAGTCTCTTCGACTTCCCATAATATATAATTATTACATATATTTAATGATTATAAAATGACTATAATAATTACATATTTTTTTGTTTCTGTCTTTTGCCCCGCCAGTGGAATGACATTACTATAGGCGACGTATTGTTACACAAGCAAAGTGAAACTTATTCGTGGGCCCTAACTGTGGAAAAACAACACAAAATGACAAGACTATACTATTTCCAAGGACAGTGTGCGTGTTTCCATAGGGTGCTTTGAAAAGATTTTTTCCACAGTGATTTTATAAGTACCTCAATCAAACCTGTGTTTCAAATAAACTCATTTCTTAAATTTCCATTTCAATTTCTATCCCATAGCGGCCAATCGAATTGTGGTAGTTCTATCATATAGTTCTCCACCACAGAGGAACCCCAAGAGGAGGTCCCAAAGTCCACCAGCAAAGACGTCAAAAAGGAGGGCCACAAGACCACCACCACCACCATCATCTTCATAGTCGATCATCGTGTGGGAGTCATGTCAAAAAAATTTATGCAGCAATGAAACCATCTGCACTGAGCGCTACGTTAGAAACAAAGATGCTAGCTTCATTTTTGATTGCTCATCCTTGGAGCGTTGCTTTTGGATGAGACCACCCAACATGTTTTTGTCCGACAATGGTGATGCTCTTGAAAAGAGCGATGACAGCACTGCTAAAAATTTTTTATTTTATTTTTTGAAAATTTCTCGCCTTTTTAAAATTTGTGCAACTTCTAAATGATCAGTTTAGTATTCTCTACACTTAGCAGTTTAGGTGTAGAGAATGCTAAAGTGATCTTTTAGAAGTTGCACAGGCTTAAATCGATTTGTTATGACTATATGTAGATGTATATAATAGGTCTATATGTAATCTTGGCATTGGCATTTTGACTTGTAATTATTAATACAATATAAAATTTTGGATTTATTTTTTGTGTTTAATATCCTAAAAAAATTAAATAAAAATTACATGTTTGTTTTTGCAAGTGATGTTGTTTCTGTTATGTACACAGCCCTTGGAGTAACACATTGACCTTTAAAAGGACGGTGTGTTAATCCATTGGCAGTGAAATGAACTTTTTCATTCACACCGACCTTTCAACAATACACCGGTGTATTGTTGAAAGGGGGGTGTGAATGACAAAGTTTATCTTCAACGCCTGTCGATCAACAAACTATCCATGCACTATGCACAATCTCTTCGGATGTGTGGATTTTTTCATGATAAATAAATAATAGCTAACTCTAGCTTTGAGGTGGACTATTGATTATGATGACCAAGGGTGGGCATTTTTTTTTAAAAAAACCGACCAAATCGGTCTAACAGAACCGGACTGCGCGGTTCGGTCCGATTTCAAGTTAAATCGGTTAGCCGATCGATTTACATTATAAGGCAAATTTTTGGTTCGGTCTGGTTCGGCGGGCGGTTAATGTGCTATTTACTTGCTGAACCAATCTAACCGAACATCATAACACCATATAATGCCACATCACCAAGAAGTGATCTCAGCCATCCATCACAATCAAAAAAACCCTAACCTATCTAAACTCAACCGCAAACTCATTTGGAGACCATTCCCTTCGAGAGGCCACAGACTGAAGAACGGTGACCTAGACCGAGTTATTCACCGTCAGTCGCCGCCGAAGCCTTTCCCACACCCACGGCCATGAGTCCTTGCCGCCAGTCATCTTTCACATAATAATAAGGTGATATTTTGTTCTAATCAAAGCTATAATCGCACCTGCTCAATGTTAGGTTCTTGTTTCCCAATTTTTTTTTTTTTACTTGAATTTGTCTTCGCAACATCATCAATCTGTGTTGGAGTTTTCATTTTCATCATCTTCTTTTTTTTAACCGAGAGACAAAGGAGGATGAGGGGTTTTTGTGAGTTCCATTTCCTTGGGTTTTTGTGAAACGATTGAAAAGGGGTTTTTGGGAGTCTTCCATTGCAAATTTTAGAATTGATTGAAAGTGAATTTTTTTTTTTTTACTCACGGAAAGTCTTGGTATTTTTGATTTCCTACTTGCTCTGTGAGAATTAAAGTACAACAATATATTTGTGATTATTTGTGAGAATAACCGGTTATGTTTGAATTTGATATTGTTGAAATTAGTTTAAGCTCTTGGGTCTTTCATAGTTTATTTGTGTTGTTTTTGGATATGCATTGATTTAGTTTTGTTGGTATTTCACAGAATCATTGAAGCCTTGGGTAATTGTTGTTTGAAGGAGATTAGATACCAAGTAAGTCAAATCTGATTGGGTGCTAATTGCTGGTCTTTAATATGTGATGTGGTATTGTGGTGTTTAATTCAGTTTGTCTTGTCTTGCATTCTGATTTGTTGCTTTCAAATTTCAGCATATTAGAAATGACTTGTTTTTGGTCTTTAATTGTTAAATATTAGAATTGTTGTTTGAAGAAGATTGGAGACCAGGTAAGTCAATTCTGATTTGGTGCTAATTGCTAGTCTTTAATATGTGATGTGGTATTGTGGTGTTTAATTCAGTTTGTCCTGTCTTGCATTCTAATTTGTTGCTTTCAAATTTCAGCATATTAGAAATGACTTGTTACTAGTCTTTAATTGTTAAATATTTTAGTGTTAATCTTTAATTCTTTAATCTTTAATACTTAATCTGAAAATGTATTTTCAATGATTTTATCAATAGGCCAAACTTACGAATGACAAATTGTTTAATTATATAACAAGAAAACTAAATTATGTGATAAGATAAGTTGAGAATACAATGTAGAGCTATTGAAACTAATGAAGGGCTTTGTATATATGTATTAGTGTACACAATTTAAAATCATGATCAGCAAGTAAAGGAATAAAATGTCTCTTTGTCTTCCCAATATAATTAATAGATCAACTCTATTACTTTAACTACATACTGCTAGATTAATTAATTAATTTCAACTTTCATGTTATATTATTCTGCAATATATAAAGAAATAAGTACATATTGGATGCTTTCCACATTTATAATAAATAATTAGAGCTATTGAACTTAGAAGACTTAGTTTATATATATATGGTTAGTAGTTTTTTTTTTTTTTTTTTTTAGTTACTTTTATTGAGAGTTAAGGTATTGTTTAGTTATTTTTAAGAGATTTAGTAGTTTTTAGCTGATTTTAGTTATTTGTAGTTGATGTCCAGTACTGTTTAATTTGATTAGTGTTGTTGTTAGTTGCTGTCCAGAATTGTGATATGGTGTACAAAATGTGAATGTTTTGTCTTGTTTTCTCATTTGTTAATCTTTCAAGTTAAGCATATTAAGTAATGTGAATTTTGATTTAGTTTAAAGGAGTTAATTCTGTTGTTAGTCATTTAGTCATTGTGATTATTTGGTTAGTAATGTGAATTTTGATTTAGTTTAAAGGAGTTAATATGTTATTTAGTTTCTATTATTTTTATTTGGTTAAACATATTAATTAATGTGAATTTTGAGTTTTTTATTATTTGGTTAGTAGTTTTTTATTATTTTTAGTTACTTTTATTTAGAGTTAAGGTACTGTTTAGTTATTTTTAAGGGAATTTAGTAGTTTTTAGCTTATTTTAGTTATTTGTAGTTGCTGTCCAGTACTGTTTAATTTGATTAGTGTTGCTGTTAGTTGCTGTCTAGAATTGTTTTTTATTATTTCTCTATGGTAATGTTTGGTATTTGTTGTAATTCAATTTTTTTATTTAGGGTTTAGAAATATGGATTCAACTCCATTACCTGAACTAAATGATCATACTGAAACTCAAAACTCTCCATCAACGCAATCACCTAATGAGCTCAATCCACTCCTTCCCCAACCCCCATTAGGAAAAAAGAAACCTACTAGGAAAGCATATGATGTATGTGACCACTTTGATAAAATAAAGAGCTGTGATATATCTGAATGTGTACATTGTGGTAAGGATTATGCAACCGACTCTAGAAGGAATGAAACTAGTACAATGAGGAATCATCTAATGAATCAATGTCTGAGTTACCCTTATAGGATTGAGGATAAAAAGCAAAAAACTTTAACTTTTGAAAGAAAATCTAATAATAGTGGTATGAGCAATCTTGTAGCTACAGGATTCAGTAAGGAAGCATGTAGAATGGCATGTGCTAAGATGATAGTTTTGGATGAGCTACCATTCAATTTTGTAGAAGGTCGTGGATTTAGGCACTTTTGTAGTGTTGCGTGTCCTAAGTTTGATCATCCATCTAGAAGAACCATTGTAAGAGATATATATCAATTGTACTTGGATGAGAAATTGGCTCTAAAATCTAGTTCTATTGGAAAACAACAAAGGGTTAGCCTCACAACCGATACATGGACTTCTATTCAAAATGTTAGTTATATGACATTGACTGCCCATTATATTGATGATGATTGGATGTTGCACAAAAAAATATTGAACTTTTGTGTAGTTCCTAACCATAAAGGGGAGACACTTGGGAAGGTAATTGAGATTTGTTTGCATGATTGGGGTATTGAGAGAGTGTTTACAATAACACTTGATAATGCAAGTGCAAATAATTCTTTTGTTTCTTACCTTAAAAGGAAGATGATTAGTTGGAAAAATTGTGTTTTGGATGCTGAATTTTTGCATTTTCGGTGTAGTGCACACATTGTTAATTTGATTGTCACTGAAGGTTTGAAAGAATTACATGACTCAATTGCTAGTATTCGTAATTCAGTGAGATATGTTAGGTCCTCTCCTCTTAGGTTGCAAAAATTAAACAATGTATAGAGCAAGAGAAAATTGAAAGCAAAGCTTTAGTAGTTTTGGATGTTCCAACTAGGTGAAATTCCACCTACTTGATGTTAGAGTCGAGTTTAAAATTTCAAAAAGTTTTTGAGAGGTTGGAAGAGGAGGATGGTCATTTTACTAATCATTTTGGAGAGGATGATAGTGGAAAAGTCAAGGTTGGACCTCCTAAAGCTTGGCATTGGGATGATGCCAAAGCTTTTATTTCTTTTCTCAAAGGTTTTTATGATGTGACTTTGAAATTTAGTGCTTCAATTCAAGATACTTCCAATATTTATTTTCATCAAGTTTCTTCAATTCAAAAACGATTAAATGACATTTCAATTAATGGGGATTCTCGCATGAGTAATATGACCAAGAAAATGAGAGCAAAATATGATAAATATTGGGATTCAATGGGAGATGTCAAAAAATTGCTTTTGATTGCAGCTGTTCTTGACCCAAAGTATAAGCTAGATTATGTTTCATTTAGTTACGGCATGCTGTATGAGAATGATGAAGTGAGAGTTAATGAATTGACAAATGGTTTGAAGAACACTTTACTTCATCTTTTTGATTAGTATAAGGGCCAAGAAGTGATTTCAGATGGTAGTGGATTTTCTCCTCAAGGTGCAAGTATTTTTAATTTAGAGCATAATACAACTAGCTTAGATACTAATTTAGAACAAGCTAATTATGCTGATAAGGTTTGGATGGCTTATTTGAACAAGAGAAAACAAATTAAGTGCAATGACTTGAAAAATGATGTTGATAGATATTTGGTGGATCCTTGTGAATCTGGTACATTCAAGGATTTTGCTATTTTGAATTGGTGGAGGGTAAATGATAATAAATACCCTATTTTAAAAAAACTTGCAAAGGATGTATATGCAATTCAAGTATCAACTGTGGCTTCTAAAAATGCTTTCAGCACTGGAGGACGGATACTTGATCCTTTTAGGAGTTCTTTGATAGCTAAGATGGTAGAGGCTTTGATATGCTGTCAGAATTGGCTTAAGGCTTCTTCCAATGTGGATAGATTCTTTTTAGAAGATGTGGAATTCTATCATAAGTTGGATGAAGGTATGTAATAAGTATATTAAAGATCTAATTAATATATTGTTAATTTGTTACTTAATTGTATTAATCTAATATCTTGTTTGTTCCCATTTAAAGAGTTGTGCCAAACAATAGGAGCTGCCAAAGTAGATTTATAGATGCATATATGGACATCTGAGGTATTGTATATTGTTTTTAAAGTGTTTGATGATTTCATTTTTACTNTTTTTTTTTTTTTTTTTTTTTTTTTTTTTTTTTTTTTTTTTTTTTTTTTGTAGGAGACTAGGTGATGATATGGTATAACAATTTGCAACCTAGAATAATTCTTTTATTATGTTTGTTGTTTCAATTTTGATTTATTTATTTTTTATCTATTTAATTTCTTTTTATTATCTTTTTTGTAGTAGATGAGTGCTTACTACTTACTAGTATTGACTTATGCTGCTAACTACTTTTGGTAATGGCAAATTGCAATTTTGAAAGAAATTTTTTTGGTAATGACTTATGCTGCTAGTAGATGAGCCAATTTTTTATTTTCACATTTTATTTATATTTTCTTATGATTCACTCAATTTGATTTTGATAATAATTTTTTCTTTCCTTTTGTAGGTGAACATTGCTGATATGGTATTTAAAATTTCAGCAACATAGATTTTTGATATATTTTGAAGCAATTTTTTTGATAATGGCAAATTGCAATTTTGAAGCAGTTTTTTAATTGTTGATTATTTTAATTTTTTGTTTTTACATTTTATTTATATTTTTTTATGATTCACTCAATTTGATTTTGATAATAATTTTTTCTTTCCTTTTGTAGGTGAACATTGCTGATTTGGTATTTAAAAACCCTTTTATTTTTGTCAAAGGATAATCATCTAAACCCACTCCTATATTTTGATGAGTGTGTTTCTAATTACACCATCAATATTTCTCCTAACAATATCATTTTTTTTTTTTATATCGGAACAAAATTTAGACATTTTGGTTATAAAGCAACAAAGTATTCATGATCCAAAAATGTATTCTCAATAATTTTTATCACAAAATTTGGTAATGTAATCCTAAAAATTTTAAATTGTTCCTCCAACAATAATTGAACAAAATTTGGCTGTATAAAAAGAAACTTTGATCCTGCAAAAAAACGTATGACTTATTTTTTATTCTTCTTTCAATTTTGGTTTTAAGATTTTTAATTTTTTTGGTCACCATCTATTATGATTTATAAAATGGCTTAAAACTAATATAGCCATACATGGCTAGTTGAGAAATTAATATAACTTAAATATATAAATAAACCAACCCTAAACAAGCGTACAAAATAATATCACATTAATTGGTAACCAAAAATTATGAAAATAAATTCATATATGCAGTATTATTGTTACAACGTAATGTTCAATTAAATCAATCCATTTAATCTTGAATATATAAAATTACAGCATAAAATTATTGCGTCAGTTCAATAATCTTGACGAAGTGTTTTATTTTGCACGTTCATAGGTTTTTTAACGATGAAAAAAAGTGCACAATATTTGATTGTTGATTTTATGCAATAACAATATTATTTTACTTTTATGTTTTTTGGTATTTCAATCTTGAACACATTGATTTATATATATTGCTGTATTACTTTTTTTCTTTCTTTCTTCCTCCTCTTTTTTTTTTTTTTTTTTCAATTTACTTATTAATTTAATTTATTTTTTTGCAATACCGAAGGTATTATTACTTCTTCATCTATGCTATTTCTTGATATTGAAATGGTAATGTAAATGGTATGATTTCTTTCACGCAACACATTAAAGGATCACCCTTTCTCTTACTTCCATTATTTCAGCCTTTATTTTCTCTATTTTTACATTATTTATTTTGCTGCAACTCCAAGAAAGTATTGACAATAATTGAAGTTGGAATCTGAAATTCTGGTATACTGCCGTTCATTAATATGCAATAAATTTATTTATTTATTTGTTTTTATATTTATTATTATTATTATTATTATTATTTGTATAAATTCCTAGAGAGTTTTGTATGAAAAAGCTTATAGAAAAAGGTGACCGTATATTGGAAGCACGAAAATGGAGGGTGGATGACATTGGTTCTAAGTAGAAAATTTTCAATGTGACAGATCTATACTTTGTTTTTTATATTTATTTATGGAGTCTAAACGATGTGAGGATGATAACATATACCTCTGATTCCCTAAAATATTTTTCAGTTCAAAAGAATTTGGATGAAACTAAAGTTCTAACAATAACCCTTGAGTAAAAAAACTTAAGAGTCAGAAAATCATTATAACATAAAAATAAAAAATAAAAAATAAAACTAAAAACTAAAAACTGGCCAATGCCAATATTGGTCATGACCCAACAAAATTTATGAGAGGAAGTCAGTTTCCAGAAACATAGAATTGGACCCTAAATGTGCAATACACAGTGGTTTTTTATTTTTTTCAAGTTATATCGAGTCAAGTGTTTTTAAGATTTTAGGTTAAATGCATGAATGATAGTTTTTTATTTGTTTTTTTTTATTTGAAATAGAGATTGAGATTAAGAATGCAAAACTAGAAATGTCTGAATACAATAAATTGGCAAGCCAACACATTATGTATACCAACACAATATATGCTTAATAGTGTATCATATTTAATTTTGCCATTTGAAATCTCTAGCGATGAGCATCAGTAGAATCTATGTTGAAATGTAAAAATCTGTTGAATGCATTTTTAAGGTAGCTAAGTATATTAACATATAACATATAACATGAGAAAGTTAACCATATTAAAATACCCACAACCTAATTAAACAAACTTAAACAAATCTAACTCCTTTGTATCACATTATAAGGTGGTCCAAATAGATAATTGTCTTTTTTGGGAACTATTTGTCTTATATTATTTTGGAAGAAAAATGTTGATAAAACAAATGCTATTAGTGACATCTCATGAAATATTTCAAAACTAAAATTCTTGTTGAACTAGTGATAATCCTTAAATTTTTAAAATAAAAAAGCGACAATCCTTGGTCATGTCAATCTTCAAACATAAGTTACAAGATAGTTTCTATAGCATGTATGGGATGCATAATTGTACCAGATTGGAGGATTGAACTATTTAAATTTTTTATTAGGTCAAATTTAAAATAATACAGTCGAATATAATACAGTTTAGCATTCTAAACGAGTGGTAAGAGATTGGTATATATAATTGATGTTCTCCTATATTAGACATTATAGTGGAAGGATAAGGTAATAGTGATGATGTCTAAATGAATGAGTTAAAATTAAAAAATTAGGTGGAGATATTACAAACTCTTAACTATTTTCTCATGATCACCATATATTTCATTATGAATTAGGAGATTTCTTATATATGTATACATAGATATAATAAGTATCTTATTATGTTGAATTGGTAACAATATTACACTAAAAACTCTTATTAACATTGTTGAATTTCTTTAATTGGGTTGGGATTATCTTTAAAACTAAATTTACAGACTGATTTATTTGATTTTTAATATAATATTATCATATGGAATTGATAAAAGACTAACTATATATATGTGATATAAGTTGCAAATTACACTACAAACTATAAATAATTAATTGGATATAATGTATTAAAGATTCTCCATGTCACAAAGTCAAAGAAAATGTAAGTAAATGAAAGATACTAAGCCTCAAATGGCCCCTTCTATTCTTGTAGAGGCAGAGCTTCAAACATTTTGTTGTGGTTAAGACTTGAAGAATTAAGATTCAATGATATAAATTTTGAAAGGTCTCAGTCAGTGTGGTAGGAAATAAAGGGAATGAAGCATGTGCCTGTCAGAATCACAACTCTAGTGTGAATCTATTTTTTTATGTGTGTATATATATATATATATATATATATGTATATATCTTCAAGGAGTTATAAACTTTTTTTCTAACAACGTGTTTGATTCATGTACTTTCCGTTCTAAGAATTCCATTTCTAATATCAATATATGCGCCATCCAATGCTCTGAAACAGTACTAGTCAACAAGGTCCACGTAACGCTGAACCTTAACCTTCAAAATGGCTCATATTCATATTCTCATGAGAAAATATGGTTTTCCTTAATTGATTTCAATTCTTCTAGATAATTTTAGGATTCTAATAGATTAGGACTTAAAAAGAGTCAAGTTGTAGACATTTAGCGAGTCAATTAAGTTGGGCTTGCCAAATCTAAAGTCAAACACTTAAAAAAAAATGTTTAATTTCTTTCAATATTTCATTATTTCTTTTGCTAGCTAGATAGAAATTTCAAAGAAAATGTATAACGCCTTCCTTAGCCCACCTCGTGTAATTTCTTTATCTGATTATCACAACGTTTAAAAGGGTCTTCTTTATGTTCAATATTTGATTAGGAATCGTCCTGAATTGTACGTTTGAAATATGAGCACATCAATTAATTTGAATTTTTATGCATCAAATTAAATTTTTATATGTATATAGAGAGAAAGATACAGATCTTGGTTGCTGCAACGAGGTCTTTCCTGACCAAAACAAGTCTCGTACCATTACGTGTTCGTCGTGCATTGGAAATTTATAAACCACAAGACCATACCCAAAAAGAGAAAAAAAATGTGAAAGCAATCGGTGTTAAATAGATATATTCACTATTTCACTTTAACTAGAAGTCTAGAGCCAACTATCAAATAGATATTCACTTTTAATTTCTTTTTGAAAGTGTGAAAGCAATTGGTGTCCAATAGAAAAAAGCAGGGTACTTGATCCAAATAGTTTTATGTCATCTGTTTCACACAAGTGGCATCTGTGACACACTGTCCAAGATCCACTCTCGGCCGTCAGATGGCATTAAACTTGGCCTGTTTCACACACTTCCTAAGATCCATTCTCAGCCGTCAAGATGAGCATGTTTCAGACGCAGCCCAAGAGCCATTCTCAGCCGTACGTCCAGATGGCAATTGACTTGGCGAGAAAAAACTCGTGTGACAGATAATATTAAACTATTCGGAGTGGTTACCGGTACCAACTTTTCATGCAAGTTTTTTCTTTGTAAATGGGATTAAAGGAGACTGATGTTTTTTCAATGAATTAATTAATTATGTGAATCATTGGTGTACCGTTAAAGTCTAGTTATATCAGAAACCAACCAACAATTGAGTAACAGATGTATGTAAAAGAATAAAAGAGTTAACCAGCACTCCTTTTTAATTTTTGTGAATAATTAATTAGTTTTTTTTTATTATATTTAAAATAAAAATTTAGACTGAAATTATAGTTTTATAAAATATTTAAAAAATAGATCGACTCAAACATATTTTTAATCGAATGAGAGTCGATGGGAGTTCACATGCTAAAAGCTTTTTTCTTTTCATGCAATAGTATAGAAAAAAATATATGAATCTATATAAAATTATTAAAAATTAAATTATAATTTTTATATTCATAAATATAATAATTCGACTCAATCTTTCCATATTACACTCTCAGATACGTTAATTAGCCCTCTTTGTATTATAATTTAGTACTTTTTTAATCACTAGTCCAATAAGAGAATAAACATTGATTGATTGACCAACCAAGTGAAAGTGACAAATTAACAAATTTTCTAGGAAATAAAGAGACTTTTACATTTTTCCATACCAATCACAACTTCGGGAGTCATTTTATATATATTTTATTTGTCAATAATAACCCATTACCAGTGGGCCTCATAGCTATAGAAAATTTAATTAGCTATTTTATGGGTTTGTTTTCTAATATGGTTCTGCACATTACCAATTTATTTGTCAAATATTTTTGGAAAAGTATCTTTAATTATCATTAAATATTTAATAGGTGCATCAAACATTAATACCTTAAGAATCTATAAAAAAAATTTCAAAGAAAAAAAAATCTATAATTTCTAAATGTGTACATGCTCTTCAATTTATAAATTTAAAGACCAAGATAATTTGTCAGAAAGTTTTTTTATTTATTTTATTTTTCCCCTAAAGTAGGCCACTTCCAATGAGTACTATCACAAACCGTAAAAGTAACTTGTTTATTATTTACATTTTGTTGGTCATGTTAATTAGTTATTATTAACTGTAATAATCTTAGATAATCTATAATAATTTATATAAGGGTTTTTGGCAACGTACCTTATAAATTTTGTGTAGATTTACAAATTATTTAATTTACTTTATTTTTGATATTTATGCTTAAATTTAACAAATTTTGACAGCATCAGTCTTAACATTTAACACCATTAGTTTTTGTCTTATGTGCAGTGCACATGATCTGTACTTTATTATAAATTAAAAGGTAAAATTAGTATTTCATCATCATTTTCTTCTTAATTATTAAAAATAATATGGTGAAACATCTATTTACCCTTTAATTTATAAAAAAATGCAAATCATGTGCAATTTTTAATAGACAAAAACTATAGGTGTTAAGAGCTTGAAGTGGTGCTGCCAAAGTTTGTTAAGTTAGAAAGCATAGGTGCTAAATATGAAATACACAAAATAATTTGTAAATCCGCTCAAAGTTCAAAGGGCAACATTGCCAAAAACCTTTTATATAATCATTTTCTTATCTAGAATATTCAGTCTGTAATTTGTTCAGATAAAAGTGCTGTAACAGACGGTGGAAAAATTACATATCTTGCCATATCTTACAAGGATGTTATCCTAGACAAATTCCAGATGAGATGTCTCATATAATAGAAAATGTGATAATTTACATATATAAATAAAGTTTATTTGTTGGTTTTCATTTGAAAAAAATATTTAATTAGTTACTATCTTAAACTTGTTTGATGTTTTCTTCAATAAAAATTTGTTTAGAATTTCTTGATAATAAAATTATTGTATATTGGATATGTTCTCTATTTGTGAATCATGATAAAAAAAGATACATAGTAGTTTTGTTTATATAGAATAGTTATGTTTGAAATAGTCATGAATCACAAAGATAAGCCTCCACAAATAGAATAGTCTTGTTTACTAGTTTTTGTTTTTTTTTGTTTTTAGTATAAATACATTTTAGTACTTTTTAAAATTAAATTTATTCACATAAATATCTTTACAACTAATTTATGCAATTGATACTTTATTTATTTATTTATGAAATATGCAATTGATACTCTGTAATTTGAAAAAAGTTGCATATTTGTCCAATTTAGTTAAAATTAATAAATTCCATAAATTTAAAGGTCACGTACATAGTTAGTGACTTTTAAAATTGATAT
>QANX01004417.1:48269-135144 GCA_003254975.1 Ochetophila trinervis | reverse complement strand
ATTTTAATTTTTGATTCAATTAAAAAAAATTCAATTTTAAGAGTAATTTGTTATATATGTATGTGACCCTCTAAGTTGATAAAATCTGTCATTTTTAACTAAATTTGATAAATGTGCAATTTTTTTTTAAATTACATAGTATCAATTGAACAAATTACTTGTAAATACCTTATTTAAACAAATTCAATTTTAAATAATACTAAAGTTCCTTTATTTATTTTTATCTACTAAAGTCATGTATTTTAAAGGTCATTTTATCCCCTCAATATAAGAAAAATATATAGAATCACCACATTCACATTTAAAGAAAAAATAAGATAAGTTGGTCTGCTCACTATTTTCTTCTGAATAAAATAAATCGAGAAAAAAAGAAGGTGCATTTATTATATATGTGGCATTTACCTTTTACGGTAATAACATATATAAAAAACAATATCACATATATCTAATATCTCACAATTTTAATAAATTTTATTTTAACCTTCTTCTCTATTTACTATTTTAGAAATATATTATCAATGTCAAGTATTTTTTTTATTATGACTAAGAAATATAAATCACTTAATGAAACTTTGGTACGCTGGTTATTACTAAAAACAATCATAATTTTGCTAAAATTCAAAATTCCATTCTTTAAAAAACTCTTTATCTTTAAAATTCAAAATTTTGCTAATCTTATGTGGATGTTACTAATGGAACTTTCCATATTATCTTCATTTTCAATCTTAAATTGTCCATCATTCCTAAATATCTGTGGCGTGGACTTTGGAGAGTCAATCAATGACTTGCAGAGTTGATATGCAATTAAAACTAAATGAGTCAGTGGGTGGTAAATTTTATTTTATTTTCTAAGTCGTGTGTTAAAACTAAAATATTTTTAACTCTAAAAATGAGCGGGAGGAAACAAAAGTAAACGGACAAAACTAGATCACACAAATAGTCTATACATATAAAGTTGGGGTATCTGACTAGGAGTAGAGTAGTTTTATAAGTCGGATACCCCATCTTAATACAAGTAGGATGACAAATAGCCTTGTCTGTATTATACAGGGTGTATCCGATTTGTTGTCGAGTATCGTAATACAAAACAAGGTCAAGCAACACCACATGAAACAAAAAAGAAAAAAGACAATCAAATTAAAGAATGGAATGAGCAAAACTTAATCGTTTTGTCTTCCACTTCTTTGCACTGGATCACAAAACTATATTCCAAAATGCATATTACATATCCTTCGTTATTCATTCGCTAACACTATCAATTCCCCTACATTCTCCACACCCTATTTTCGCTGTCCGATTGCACACTCCTTTGGTCCCACATCATTCTCGAATTCTACACCAAATGCAAAGGCAACCAGTATGATTGCATATTTGGCTTATGGCTCAATTCTCGGTATAAGCATGATCGAGACTCAATGAAGAATACTCTGGAAAGTTTGCAAGGATGCCACTAGGTATTAATTTGTTCTCTTGCAGTCTAATCTCGACTTCACCTTGATGCTTGAGAACGTTGTTAACCATGACTATATTGGCATTTACCACATTAAGGTCACTTTATACTAGTACTGTTGTTTACCATGTTGAGGTCACCACTTATGAAAGCCACAGACGTCGCACAACCCACTTGTGCTTGTACCACTTTAGAGAGAGAATGAGACATAGTTTGTGCAATAACCAAAATCTTAGTATATATATATTTTTTTCATTTCCAATGTGGCTCCTTGACCTTGCCTTTTATATCCATATGATACAGACATGGCTCTCTATCATCCTGCATGTATTAGGTTGAGATATTCAGACTCATAATAATATTTCGCTTCTTAGATGAATAGATTAACATGATATAGTTGAAGTATTTTGTGAGTCTGCTTCATTGACATTATCTGTAACAGGGTGGAGTATACGATCACAAGTCGAAAATACCCATTAGATACAGTCATGATTCTTTATCATTTCGCATGTATTAAATTGAGAAATTCAGGCTCAGAAAACTATTATGCTCCCTAATTGAATACCTTAAAATGATATATCAGGGTTTTTTTTTGGGTCTACTTTGAATTCTTCCAATTCTTCTGATTTGGGGTACAATTTTTTTTTTTGGGGTACAAATTATCCCTTGGTAACTATGTAGTATGTACCATTGCCAAACAAAAATAAAATAAAATTAAACTATATACACTCCCATCTATATCATTTTACTAAAATATCCTTTATTCTTTTTGCATTTTGGTTTTGGTGTTTCAAATTGGATTAATTGTTTTTGTGCTAAAAAATTGGATAAATTGTTCAGAGACATTGAAACGGACGTTTTCTCCAAGCTCATACACCTTTCACTTGTCATAAATGTTTACAGTATTTCTTTGTTTTTTTGATAAAAATAAATGTTTACAGTATAGTTAAAACCAAAAATGTATAAAAAGGATGTCGCGATTTAAAAAGAAAGAGGGGTATTTTGGTAAATTGATAATTGACGGAGTGTATGCAGATTTTTCTGCACTGCACGTAGAATTTCTAAACTTTTTTAATATCGGTTTAGTGCAGTAACAGGACCGAACTGGGTTCTGAAGGTATCAAAATTTTCAAAACCCTGAACCAAACCCTATTAGGAGGATTCAGGAACGACTTCACTACGACTCACCCCGGTTCTCCTCCATCGCACTCAGTATTTCTCTTCTTTTCCACTTCTTGAACCTCACTCTTCCACCTGGGCGTAAGTTTTGCAGAATTTCTGTAGGAAAATGATCTTGTTTCTTTCTTTGCTCTATGGTTTTTGTTTTCGTCTTATTTTTTATTTTTATTTTTTCCTTTGAAATGCTAACTGTCAATAAAAATGGCGCTTATAATTAGCTTTGGATAAAGGGAAACAGAATTTACATGTTCTTGCTTTTTCAGCTGTAAATGGAAGTTTTCGGTCGCAGTTTTTTAGGGTTTTTTAATCAAAAATATTTTCAAGTATTTTGTTTCTGTTTCCATCTACGATTCTATTTGCAGAATTATTTATTTTTGATATTGTAGCATTTTCTTAGTTCAGATCGTACGTTATCAGAGATTCTATATGCTTAAATGCTTCGTTGGCGGGAAGAAGTTTAGGGAAAGTAAATGGAAATTATGTTTTGAATATAGCTTTTTGTGTTTGTGGGCTGGTAAAGTTTAGTATGTGAGAGAAGCTAGATATGCATTTGTGAAACTGAAATATTTTATCCCTATGATTCTAATGTTTCCTGATGCAGTATAACTAAAACCTTGTGATATTATCATATAAGAAAATTGCAGTCAAGATTTAGCTTAAGTTTTTAATATGGTAATGTTCTAACATGCAATCAATACTATGCTTTATGTCATTCAGAGAAGCCCTTTACTAAATTCACTGATGGGGCGTAATATATCAGACCATTCAGAATCTCCTGTTAAGGTTCGGGATTTACCTCGTAAGAGGAGCAGCCCATCTAGGAATAGTCCACCCCGAAGAGAGAAAACAAGGAGCTCCTACAGGGATGGCTCTCCGGCAAGAGAGAAGCACTCAAGCCATGCCAAGTCCCCAAAGCATAAAAGGTCAACCTCTCCAGTTTCTCGTTCCCCTTCTCCTCGCACAAAGCGGTTAAGGAGAGCCCGAGCTGAAAGGGAGGCTGAGAGAGTGACTGAGAGAGAACATGAAAGGAATCACAGTAAGGGCAATGAAAGGAGTTTGCGAAAGGAAGGGGGTTCAGAAAGAGAAATTGGTATTGAAAGAAAGGAGAGAAAGTCAGGAAGGGATTATAATGAAGGTAAACCGTCAAGATCAAGATATGATCATTCTACTTCTCCACCAGATCGTCACCGCAGGACTAAGCATAGATCTCACTCACCACAACCTGCTCTGGAAACCAAAGTTCGTGATGGAGAGAAAGTAACTGATAGAGACTATGAAAAGAATCATGTCAGAGAAATTGATAGAAGTATGCATAGAGAAAGGGAAGATAGGGAAATGGAGATTGAGAGAAGTGAAAGAAGATCTAGAAGAGATGATACTGATCACCGGTCTTCAAGATCAAGACATGGGCGGTCTACTTCTCCATCTGATCGGCACCACAGGAACAGACAGAGATCTCACTCACCTCAACTAGTTGCTGATCTCAGAGCTCATGATGAGGTGTTTGGTGATATCCACTCCTTGAAATGCCTTTTTAATTTAAAAAAAAAAAAAACTGTCATTTTAATGTTTTTTAACCATTGCTTCTCTTTTATTGTTAACTAATCAAAAGTTCAGAAAACATTGTCTTTCACGGTATTGTAACTTGGAAAAAAGTTCCTTTCTAGAGAACAAATGCTAATGTTTTCTTTTCTTCCTTTTGCCAGGAAACAAGAAATAAAACTTTAATTTCTTTTTTGCAGAATTTTTTTTTTGGAGAGTACTATCTCAAGCTATGTAATTCTTTTGTAGGCACTTAATTCATTCTGAAGAGGGGTTACTAGAAGTGGTCTAGTAATTAGGTTATTCTAGTGAGTTGGGAAAAAAAAGCACACAGTCACTATGTTACTTGGTTTTTAAATTTTGATATGACCTTTTAGTGGAAGGTAGATATTTAGATCTTAAATCTGTTTGTAGATCATATGGTTAAAACAGATATTAAGTATTCTTTGTTCGTACATGTAATCTATGAACAGATTTTAAAAATGAATTCCAAGTGCTGAAAGCATCGGGGGAGTATTTTGAAATATTCAAATACAGGATTAGCCTAATAACAATTTGGTGGTACCAATTAATTGACATTAAAATATTTGTCGTACTGCTACTAATAATTGGTATTTGCTTGATGCTTATTTTAACTTTTAAGTGCCTAATTGTAGGTTTTACTTTTTCAGGTTTCAACTGCTAGAGAAACCGAGGATAGGTGAGTTACACTTTACTTTTAAACTTTTTCTCATGCTTTAATGAGTCTCTCTTTAGTTATAAAAGACAATTTGCATTGGATGGACAATTGATGTTTGATCTGTTATTTAACTCTATAGACTGAATAACTCTGTTATTACATTTGTTGGCTAATGAGGATGCAAATTGTTGAAGAAGTTTTTCTTACCAATTTAGCATAATAAATCTCCCTTTCTTGTTGAAGGGGATAAAACATGCATTAAAGTAATAGATTTTTCTCTTAAATTTAATATCCACTTGTCCGGTTCTTGAGAAATTGCAAAATTTAAGAAATATCAACTGAACGACGTACAGTATGGCTCTGTTGCTTAGGAAAGCATTCCTTCCCACTGAACAGTTTTTGTTTGTGAATTTATTGTATGACAAGTATGTTATTACATTTGGGCCTCTCTATCTTGTATTTTTCTCTTTCCCTAAATATCAAGTACTCAATTTTCATTTGATCATTGATACATGCTTCTGATCAGTGGTTGGTTGCTTGGGCAGGAATGATGAAAGTGATTCAGTAGCTAGAATGAAAGCTGCTGAGGAGGCCCTAGAAGCCAAGCAAAAGGTATATAACTTTGATTGTTATGTGACTACGTCATCTATTTCATTGTCAAGATCGTCGCCATTTAGCTCTGGTCAACTGCACCAAATTTGGAGGTCCACTCCACTTTGACTGCCAACATCAACTTTACTGTGCAAAAAAATTGTTTGATTAGATAAAAGATTGCAAGGCTGTATTTAATTTGTGTTTCCTTTACTATCATTTTGACTTGCAGCAACAACCTTCCTTTGAGCTCTCTGGAAAGCTTGCTGCAGAAACAAACAGAGTTAAAGGTGAGCAATCATTTCTTTGAATTTTCGATACCTTTTTGCATTTCCTGTTGTTTGCAAATATGTATAATTTATATTCATCCTCATCATTTTTTTTTGTTTTGTTTAATTTCTAACTTACATCTTTTGTGTTTATGTATACACACTGCGTGGAATTCCTATTTCTGTTCTCTTTTCTTAAAAAGTTAAAGAAGATGGAAAAGGATCAACCTCTTTCTAAGTCGCTGTGAATTTGTCAGGTGTGACACTGCTGTTCAATGAACCTCCAGATGCACGGAAACCTGATGTAAGATGGCGTCTTTATGTTTTCAAGGCTGGTGAAGTTCTGAATGGTAAGTTTGGGAGAACTTGAAACTTTTCTCTTTTTCTTGTTGCTTCCTTTCTTCAGATATTCGTACCTTCTGAGGTGAAGCACTTGATGTTGGGGACTGAGATTGAGCAATCTGCTGTTGAGCAGTTGCTTTGGAAATACTCATCCTCTGACTACTTTGGAATTGTTCCAAGATCAGCCAATATAAACATCGCACATCTTTGATACGTGTATGTATGATTGAAGAGCTTATGAAAATCCAATAATTGAATAATAGTAAGACTGCCAATAGAGGGTGATATGAAATCAATATTCTTTCTTAAGTGATCAAATTCACATTTGGAGCAATTTTGTTAGTGTGCCAAATATCCAAAAGGTAATCTTGTGTCCATAGCAATTTCAAGTACGTTTACAACCTTGCTAAATAAGTGACCACCCATTATCTCTTCATTGGAAAAGGAACTTTTGAGGGATGTCTCTTGTTCTATTCATTAACTGACTTGGATAAGTGGTGGTGAAGATTGGGCAATTTAGTAATTGCTGGGTCTTTTGCTGATAAATTTCCCTAAACAATCACATAGTAAAATCTTTGAAAAATAATAAAAGGTCGCTTTATTATTTTTGTTAGATATTATTTATTGATGATTTCAACTTCTTCATTTTTGTGTCGTTATATTGAACATATACTTTTAATTTACAGAGCCCCTTTACATACATCGTCAAAGCTGTTACTTGTTTGGGAGGGAAAGAAGGGTGGCAGACATTCCTACGGATCACCCATCCTGCAGCAAGCAACATGCTGTAATACAATTTCGGTATGTCTGTAGTTTTCAGGTTCTATTTTGTCGCTGAAGTTCGGTGTGCTGTCTATTCATTTTTATTTGTTACTTGCCAGGCAAGTAGAGAAGGAGAAACCAGATGGTTCATCATCAAAGCAAGTAAGGTAAGCTTAAATTCATTCGTGAATAAATTGAGTGATTTTGAAAGTGAATTGTATATCTGATATCTGATATCTTGCTCTTTCTGTTTGTATTTCTGCAGGCCTTATGTAATGGATCTTGGAAGCACAAATAAAACTTTTATTAATGTAAGTGAGTCATGTCAGTGTCTTTTCCACTTGTAAGAATTTGTTAATTTGATTCCATGGTATGAGCAAGCGATGTTTATTTTGCATTAATATTATTTAACATTTTCTTTTGCTATTGCAGGAGACTGCAATTGAACCTCAACGTTATTATGAACTAAAAGAGAAGGACACTATTAAATTTGGTAATAGCAGGTAGGTTACAAAACAAATCCAACTTTATTCTAATACTAAAGAGAGTATATTCTCATAATGATATATTTCTCCAGTTTGGTAGGCAGTAAGCATAGTTTTTTTGTTCTCTCTGTTGGTATTCTTTTTGTTAAAGTTTTTTTTCCAATATCTCCATTTGTGTTCAATCGGATAGTCATTACTTCTTGATATGATGTGTTTAGAAAACGAATAATTATTTAATGGAGGGAAAAAAAAGTAGATATGGGACTCCCCATAGTTTGTCTGGATTGAAGACTTCTAATTTTTCTAATTAGTCAGCTTCTTTGCTTGGTTCATAGTGGGGCAATTGTACCACGTTGACCTTAGATTTGCATCGAAGCAGTTTAGATTACATTAATCATAAGGTCTGTGGTTACAAATAGATTAATATAATCTAAAGTTTGTATCGAAGTAATTTACTGAAATGAGATTGTGACCTACAAGTTTGGTGATCCAATTTGTGTTTTGTTTTTGTTTTTGCAGCCGAGAGTATGTACTGCTGCATGAGAACTCTGCCGGAGCTGTATAATGGGAATCAATTGGCTGCTCAAAAGAGGTCTCCTTTAATTGGTTTCAATAAACTTTAGTTTTGATTTGGGGGAAGTATATACTGCATGATAAGTGTTTTGGTTTTTGTGGATGGCATTCATTTTGTGTAACTTAGTTTAGATGTCACTGCAAGAAACAGTTTTTCCCAAATTATGTACTACTTTCTGTAATTCATGAACCTGAATATTTTTTTGGCAATTGGTGTTGTTTCTTTCAGTTTATCAACTCGAAGATGTAAAAAAGATTAATTTTTCTGAGTAGCCATAAATCCATTCTTGATTTTCTTAATGACAGATTTGGAAGAAAGTACCCGTAATCTGAGTCGTATTAGAGAGTAGGGGCAATCTACCATTTATTATAGTGTTATTTTTATTTTATTTTTTGATAACATACCAATTATTTATTTATGATTTTATTTATTTTGTTAATTATTTATTAATGATTTTATTTATTTTGTTAGTGTTTCAGATACTTTAAAAATCGGGACAATTTTAAAGTGCAATCTTTCAAAAAAAGGTTGAAGGGAAGAGATTTATGCCATTGAGTGACACATGAAGACTTGTATTGACGATTTTAAATAACAATCCGCATACAACATACTTTACTGATTGCTAGGCAAATGTGTCAACTATCTTTCTAATTGTATACGGTTTTAAATTGTCTGTGATTTTTCGTCGGTGTTTGTAAATTTTAATAATATGCAATATTTTTGTTATTAAATGACATATGCATGTGACATTTTTCTCTTGACCGTATATAGGATATTTTTTATGGTTTCAGATGGTATCACTTAATAAAATACAAAAACATTCTTACAGTCACATGTCCACCACGGTCGACCGTATATAGGATATTCACCATTGAATACCAGCAAAATATGTTGGATGCCTTAATCTCCAACAGTGAATCGATTTTATATTTGTGGCGAATAAACATAGCTTGCTGCAAATAGAGAGAAAAATATAATTAGTTGTACTGTATGATGGTTTTTTGGACACTAATTTCATAAGCGGTGAAGGACAGTACACAACTCACCCACAGCATGCAATCCAAAATTACACAACGCTTTGAAAATGTCTATAGGGCCATGTATATCATCTTTCTAATGTGGAATAGGCATGCATCAATGTGCTGCACATCTACAGTTACATCAAAATGCTTACGAATTTAAATTAACTACTTTTATCAATTTTATTAAATATAATGGATTAACAATGACATGAAACTCAAGCGAACCTCCAGGCCGTAAAATTCCATCAAAGAAGGTCATTGGGACTTTACCATATTATATATAAGCAGTTGTCGTCGGCTTGCTCGTCAAGTACCAATCACGAAAGGCAACGAACTCCTCATCTGTAGACTTGGACATCGGGTTCCATTTCTTAGTTGCTTTCCGATATGCCCCTGGATCCACCCATGGATTCTTCGTAACGTCAGATGGTTTGTATTCATGTCCTGCTTGGCTGACGGCCCCCATAAACTGCCCTAAGTCCTCGACTTCATGGGTTGCCCAAAACTGAAATGGCATGCATTCTTCCTGCTTATGCATATCAATTGCACTGTTACCAGTTAACACCATCCAATCGCGATCATCGTCAATATGTATATGCAAATCAATATCAATTGGCGTAGTGACTATGGTCAGCGTCGACATGTCACGATCCTCGATCGTATCAACCCTTTGCGACTATAACACTGAAGAAGATTGATTGACGGGCAGTGGAGTCTTAAATTGCCATGATTGATAATCGTTGATAACAACTAAACCTCGAGGCACCACATCGAAGTCTGGATCATGTTGAGATTGATCCACACCCTGCAATGTATCATGCGCCGGTGGTGTAGGATCACGAGGCGATAACATCTCCCGTGGCATCGCCTGCGACACATGAAAGACAATTTAAGAAAAACAAATTTTATATTAATACTCGAAGCGTAAACATTTTTAGGGAAAAGTACCTGACCACTTAGTTTTTCAAGTATAGCATTAAGCTTGCTATTTATGTCGTTCATCTGACCCTGTATTTCCTCAATGCAGCTACTGAATACATATTGACGCTGTTCAATCACCAATTGGTGGCGGCTAATGCGATTAATATTTTGATCCACCTTGTCAAGTCGTGCAAGGATTGTTTCCATATGCCATATGACCCTAACAAAATGAAAATTTGTCAATTCACCATTCAGCTGCAATAAATCACCAATAAAATTAAGTTTGTGTTTAGGGTTTGCCAAGACTTACCATGTTGTCACTGCGGTCGTCGGTTGATGGGCGTGGTTGCACACTGGCTGCATGCGCGGAAGGTGCTGCTGCATTTTCTGGTGCTGTCTCCTTAAATACTTCCACAATTGGTGAAAATCGGCATCTATGTTTGTGATGACCGTTAGCAAATACGGTCATATATGCTTGGCTCATTTCATCTTCCATTGGACACAATGTCCAATGCACTTCAAGCTGCACCAAAAATGAATGATAACATGGTTAATGGATGTGGAGTTTATGAACACTATATGGGCATTCAAATGTTTTGTGTTAAATGAACCTTACATTTTTCTTATCAAATATTGCGTATTTAAAGTCTTCGTAAGTCGGGTGACTTGTTGCCTTCCACCCCAAAAGATGAGGCACTGATTGGGAAATCCTAGATGCAATACCGTCATCCCCTAGCTTGGGGATACTTTCATAAGCCCACACCTACAACATTAGCCATGTATTAAGAGTAAATATATACAACAAAGTTAGATATAGTGGTAAGTATAAACCGGATCTAATTGATATATAATATATATGTTTATGTATATAAGTATATACAGGCATACCGAAACATGCTAGTTCATAGTATTTCACCTGAAATGCTAGAAGGAATCCTTTTAGGTCATGGCTGCCAGATGCATTTTGCATTTCGCACTTCGCCCGAAGGTGGCCGGGTGAAGAACCCTTCAGTGCTTTAACAGTTTCGTTGTATAGAAATGTCCCCCATGTATAGCTATTGAATTTATCTAAATCTTTGACGAGTATAGCAAATTTGTGAGGAATTAAAGTCTTATGCGGTACGCCTAAAATTCCCAAGTTCAGTAAATATAGTAGCTCCATCTTTACAGCATCCATGGTTTCTGTACCAAAACTGTGCAGCCTCAACATATTTTTGCAACCTTTCATCTTGATGGACCTCGAGTTGTCTAAGTATTTCTTTCGTATTGTACATGATGTGATGGTCTGTATTTCATCATTGTGGTGCACAATGTCGGCATTGCACCGTAACCCCGTGACTAGGGCAAAATCTCTCTCCGCGAACCGCACACCGGTTCCACAAATGTTGAACTTTAGTACCTCCATGTCATGTGACTCCACATTTTTCAGCCCTAAGTGGTGTATTAATTGGCCTTGGTGCATGATCTTCTGCATATCAATGAAGTGGCCGAAACATGTTTTGGCAAACTCTTGTAGCTGCACAACTGCAAGCTTGCTCTTTATCTTTTCAATAGCCTGGAACATCTGTGCATATGATGACAAATTTTGTGCCCAGACTTCGCCATCCTTAAAAATACACCTCTGAACAAATGAGCTATTCTGTTAATACAACAACATTTTTTGTCAAATGTACATAAATACGCAGCCTCAATGTCATCATTTTTTAATCTTAAACAATCTGTAAGTAATTCAGTCACAACATATGGCACGGAAGAAAAAAGGACAAAATCCATAGTTGATGCAAATGACCCTATTCCAATTTACCCCGTGTTATATTTCAGGGTGACCTGTGTGGAACACGAGGTAAATTAGTAATAATATACTAAGAAACAACTCTCGATTTGACCCCAGGTCCCCATTGCCTTTACGAGACTAATGGCAGAGATCCCAACTGACGCATCCCAACATACCCCGTGTTATAGATTGGGTCGCCCCGTATTACACACAGGAAAAACAGGTCAATCTATTCTTTTAGATGTTACCTTGTTTTTAACTCGGGGTCCCCGCGTTATTTGTATGGGACAAATAACAGAGACTCCAAAGGACACACCTTAACCTACCCCGTGTTATACACCGGGTCGCCCCATGTACCACACGGGAAAATTAGATCAATATATTTTTCTAGATGTTACCCCGGGGTACCTCGGGGGTCCACGCGTTATGTTAACGAGACTAATTGCAGAGACCTAAAAAGACGTACCCCAACTTACCTCGTGTTCTATACTGGGTCTCCCCGTTTGCCACATGGGGAAAAACACAACTTTTACTATATATTTAGATGTTATCCCGAGATAACTTCGGGGTACTCGCGTAGAGTTTACTGGATAACTGGCAGATACCCTGAAGGATCCATGCCAACAACCCCGTGTGATAGACCGGGGTGACCCGTGTTATGCACATACCAAACCCAGGACAATCCCAACACATTTTATAGTTTTTCCACAGGTTTTCTTAGCAACAAAACAACAGATAAAAAAAATAAGTAAATTCTATTTTTAAAGAAAATGTCTGTTATGACGTTGATGTTACCTTGTCGTGGGCTGAGCCCCCAGGTGGCCTTGAGCCGTCATTGTTGAGGTCTACGCTGCCACTGATGGTTGTTTGTCGGGTTGACATTTCAGCTTCTCCAACATTCTCGGCGGAGGCGCTAGTTCTTTGCCGCTTTTGGGGCGGTTTGCCGGATGTTTGCTTCACCCTCCCCACCGGAAAAATTACAGAGAACAAAATAATCGATTAACTTCAACCCTGTTTCGTACCACTGGGTACCCGTACATTACACGGGACAAGTATGTATGACTCCATTAGCATTATACCCGCTTACATTTTGGGTTCCCTGCGTACGTATACGGGACAAATGAGAGAGAAGAATATAAATGATTGACTTGAACCCCATTTCGTATCGCAAGGGTACCCCGTACGTTACACGGAACGAATATGTATGAATCCATTAGCAATACACCTGCTTATACTTCGGACGTATACGGGACAAATGACAGAGAAAAATATAACTGATTGACTTCAACCTTGTAAAAATACCGCGGGATACCCTGTACATTACACGATGTCGATAGTTTGGAAGAGGTTTGAAGTTAAAAAACCCTTTTGAAGGCGGGATCAATAGTTACCCCGGATATGACAAGGGGAGCCTGCTTCTGTATACGGGGTGCCTCTGAGAACTGTATAGTACGTGCCATAAATGAAGAATAATATTTAATAACTATTTGCGGTTAATGTTCAATTGTAGTGAATCACGTGAGTAATGCTCAATACAAAATTTTGTAATAAATGTAAGAGCAAGCTTTGGTTTGGTGCATTACCAACAACAGTTATTAATGCATCACCAACATTTCCCTTTTTCCCCTGTCTAGTTATTTTCAACTCTTTTCTTTGTATTGGTCCCTTCATCAGACTAGTAATTACAAACTATTTGAAGACCAGATTGCTTAAGAGGACTTATCATTTTCTGTTGATCCAAATAGCTAATGCTTACAAACCACAAGTGAGGTATTTACAATATATTATATTTATTTTTTTTCAACTCAAAGTGAGCTAACAAATACGTATGAACCAATATAAGAGATCTATTTATTCATAGAATTTATTTAAAACTAACTTGTGGTGGTCAAAGTATTCTAAAGTTGTACATGACATTGAATCGAAGGACTTAAACTCTTGACGGTAATACTAAATTGATGTATTAATGGGCAACTATAAAACTTTAGTAGTGCTTCACAACATCATTGTATCAGTTGTCAAAAACTTAACCCGCTTATACATGTTTACAAACAGACTATAATATGGTAAACTCTAAATAATATAAAACAGAAGATACTATATAATATTTACCTTAAACTGATACAACTTTAAAATAAATCTGAAAACACCATAGGAATTTATCTAAACCCTAAACTAGCATTCTAATCCTGTGTATTGACAACAAAATCACAAAAACAGAAGATACTCATAAGTTATCTCTTTTTTCTCTGGTCCACTTTTGCCCATTTTGCCCTTCAGAATGGAGTTATTTTTACACGCTTGCGGGGAGATTTGGCAACAACCACTAAACGCTCCTCATCATATGCAATTGCTTTTTGATACAGTCGAGCCACTTCGGTATTATGACCATTCTTGATTAGGTCTAATGCAGTATAAGCTCTCTCAATTTATGAGTCAAACTGTAAAAGTCAAGATAGTATGTCACAGCTCGCCCGATGCGATTATATATATAGGACCACAAAAAAAATTAAACATAGAAATTGCAAAGAATGAGCATATAAAGCATTTAGCTATTGAATTCATGGGGCTGTTGCTTACTTGACATTCTTTTGTCTACTGCATGTACTTGATGACATACAACCCATAATCATGGCCATTTGGTTATTCTCCCCGATCTTTTGGGTAATGCACATTAAGAGAAGCGAAGAAGTTCTTTTGATTAAAAAGTTGTTGGACTTCATCAGCGAAGAGAAAATCCAATGATTAATTTACTAAGGATAAGATAATAACTTACAATGGAGCGTGCCAATTCTTCTCGGACGATGGTTCTCCTTGCGCTTGGGAGGGGATCCCAGATCTCACAAACTTTTCCGGGCACACATACAACCACTAGATACCATTGACCATGTGGATCATGCAGAGGAATGAATATCCAACCATTATACATAATTATCATGCACATTAACATTCAATACCTGATTGTAATGAATATAATATAGAAGGATTACTCACATTTTCACAGCAATGAAGCTTTCCCATGTACATATACCTGAATTTCTATTTTTTGTCAAAGGTGGACATGTCCCTGTCATTCATTAATGCTTGTTGCTAGCCGATGCAAAACAAACAAACGTACAGTCAAAGGATTTATAGTAATGAACTGTGGCTAAACAAATTTAGAAAACGATATCTATCTTCTAAGTATGTACCTGGAAGTAAGTTGGCAAAAATCATTTCCTAGCTTCGTCTGCATATGATCTATGTTGCTGGTGCGTTAGCATGTCTGCCGCTAATGATATGACCTGCACAATCAACCAAACGTTGGTAAGACACTTATAGTACGTGAACAGTGGACGCAACTAACTCAGAACCGATCGGTAACTCACTTCGCCATTCAGCCACGTCGAAGGACGTAAGGACATAATTGCATGGCTGGTATAGAAATTCTGTGTGGTTTCCACCAGCATTTCACTAACAAAACACCCAAAAAATTTCAACGTTTTGATGACCATTATTTTAGAAAACACAATGCACATATAAATAATTAGCCTTGTTCGAAGGACAGCGAATGTATGTACTCTGGATTAAGCGTAGAGTCAAAAATGTAGTCCAACAATTTTGCATTGGCTAGCAGGATCGTTTTTTGGACACGAAATGGACCAGCGCTAATAAAATCGGAAGAGTGAAGGATGATTTTTTGAACTTCACTTTTTTTAACAGCGTCATCCTTCACTGGCACGCAACTATCATATGTTGTAGCCCGTGTACACAACAACACGCTGTGTTGGCTCATTGGAAGAGCCAATCTTACCCTGAAAACATATAATGCCGAAGTTAGAATCTCATTACAATGAAAGAAGCTTATGCAGCAGTAATGACAAACAAAGCAATAAATAAAAATGCCAAATTTCCTTACAACATCGGGTTCTAGCTCTTTCACCAACGTATCCAAAAGCTTGGAGAAGTGTGAGGTATCAAATGAGGACGAATCATTGTCAGTATTTTTCTTCTGTGCAATTTCTTCCTCTGTGGAAACCACTACGAGTAAGGACTCCTTATTTATTGTCTCATGCTGGCCGGCTGGCACTGGTTCTTCATCCTTACTCTTCCATTTCTTAATCCTGACCTTGTCATCTTTGGTATCCGGATTTGAGGCATTCATAGTTAGCTTTTCAACTGCTTCCTTCAACTGTGTCATAGTCTCTGAAATGGTTGCAAGGTGATTTGTGACATCCGCTTTGAATTTCCGATAGTTATGGTCTGAATTTGTCACTTTTCCATTCAAAACATCAACGTCTTTTTGAATGACATGTATATCTACTTTGATATCTTTGATATCATCATTCTCCTGGGCGGGTACTCTTTTTCTAGCTTCGTTTGATGTTGATGCTTCACCCTGCATAACCTATAATACACATAGTTGATTTTTAAGCGACAACCAGGTCAAAACTCAGACTACACGTGGTGGATTAATATGCACAAATTTAGGAAAACAAATGAACATGCAGAATATTTACTAAATTTACCTTGTCAAAGAGGAAACCTCCATTTTAGGTGAATGTCTTCATGAATCGCTTCATCTCAGATTCTTCCTAAGCAGTAACGGAAGTCAACGATCTTTCGAAGAATCTCTTGGCAGTCGAAGACAAACCCAGGTAAAAAAGCTGTATGACATAGAATAAAAATGAAGTACCGATAAGTTTGTTAGCAAAATTGAGTAATGAAGGTAATTATAGATGATTTACTTGTAAAATTAGGAGGCGTCCAGGAATATAGAGTAGATCGCGCTCCTTATACTTCCTCGGCCCATCAACGAACCCGTTGAATGTAAAAGTGCCCACTTCTACTTACTAATCAGTTCGGGCTTTGTCACTCGCCCGATATTGCTTGTTTTTACAAACATTCTTGAGTTAGGACTCAGAATTGTCCCCATAAGAAAGAGAGTGAATACCACCTTGAAATCATCGTTGGGTTCACGATATTTGAATAATAGAGCCTGCAGGTCAGCAATCAATATGCCTATGCAGGGCGTGCCGTATATCCTTTTCAGCACCTCAATGTCCTCCATATAGAATGCGTCATCAACTTCACCTTGATGATCAACCAGTTCCAGCAGTCGTTCCACATCGTATACACCTATTGTGTAATGCACTTCGTGGAGTGTGAGTGTACAAGAAATTGGATTGAATTGATCCACCAGCCGCCACACCAGTTGCTTCTTTATCCCACACATATTTTGACTTATGGAAGAACCGAAGCCTAATTCATTTATTGCCTTCTTTTGAGCTTCGCTGAAAGCTTCTGCAACGCTCCATACTCTTTCCAGAGTATATCTACTAACAAAACTTATTTTCTTCTCAGCCCATACCCTTTCGTATTTTGCTTTCTCTTCAAGATTAAGGTCTTTCCATTCCTTAGCCAATTCTTTCATAACATAGAAAAATGTTAGCATTATATTTTTTTTTTCTCTCATGTAACTACTACTCAAAGACAATAAATTATTCTACTTACATCCGCATTAACTTTAAAATCACTATTTTTCTTGTGAAGTTCAACCTAATTGTTGCTGCAATAAAATAATTTATAACGAAATATAAATTTGTAGTCAGTAATTGCTTTTTTTCCACATGGCATTATAAAATTACTTTATCTATCAAACAATTTGCGGACCATTTTTTTGAATGGATATTATCTTTCCCTGATTCTGATGTTGTTTTATCATAAATATCAGGTGCACGGAATGAGTTATACAACAAGATTTCATACAAGAAAGAAAATTTGAAACAACGAGGTAAAACTGTAAAGCATATATAAAATATTCTAGTGCGAGGTGCCCCGTGTACAACATGAGGTTTATCTGTAATGGGTCTTCATGAAATGAACCCGGGTTATCCACGGGTCCCCTGCGTCCCATGTGTAAGACAAATGGCAGTGACGCCAAATTTGTGCTTGTATTTTCCCTCATCTACCAGAGCGGGGTACCCCATCGTGCATAAGGAGTAAAGCTTGAGTGGATCTTTAAGAAAGAACCCCGGTTAATCCTCGGGGCCCCTGCGTACAATATACGGGATATATGATAGTGACACCAAATATGCGATTGCCTTTTCCCCCATACTAATGTGCGGTGTGCCCCGTTATATACACGGGGTAAAAGGCTTCATCCTCTAGTTATAATTGTACCCCGCTGTATCCACGGGGCTACCGCATACTTTGTACGAGGTAAAAGGCAGAGACACTAAATAATGTTTTGCCTTTGACCCTGTATTTATATGCGGGATAACTAGTGTAAAGAGCGATGTAATTCTTTAAAATCTACCTAAAATCTATGCATACCATATACCAAACTTTCTACATTGCGCATCTCTAAACGGCAACAACTAAACATATACCACCCACATTTAACCATTTATCATACAAACAACACAATATGTCATCAAAATAAACCCATGAACACTCAATGTACTTAAAATTACAAATACAATCACACATTATCATAGTACTTACCTTCACTCTCCATGATTAGAGATGGACAATGTATTGTTGGTGAGTTTTCAGTATGATAAACAGCTTTGCCTACCTAATTTGCATTATAAAATAACAGACTATCAATTAGAAATTCATCAACCACTTCCGCGGTAATATAAATTTACATGCTTTTTAGTTAAATTGGAATATTTACTTAACTTGTTCAGTGTAAACTTTTCATAATAAATTAAACCTTAAATTTGTCTGACCATCACAAGCAAGAGGGAAGAACAGGAAAAAAAGAAGAAAAAAAAATCAATTATCAATCGGTGGACCTCGAGTTCGAACAGGGGAGAAGAGCGAAAAAAAAAATTTAAAATTTTTGGATGAAGAACCGTGAGAAAGAGATGGGAGTAGTGAAAAAAAAAAAACCAAAACCAAAATATTCAGTCCAAGCGTCACAAAAGTTGCAAAAGTTTGGGGCTTTTTTTTGAAGATGAAAAGATCTTGGCTGGTTATGGAGCAAATGGAAGAAAGAAAAAATAAAATTTCAAGAATAAAAAAATTGACTTATCGTGAGAAGAAGATGAAAAAAGATGATTTTTTTTTTTCTCACTAACTCGGGTTGTTCGGAGCAGGGGAGAAGAGAAAATAAAGCAAACAGTAACTTCAAGAAAAAAAGGCGGGCCAGAAAAGAAAAGAGAAAAAAAAATTCAGTTAATAACATTATGACCAATTAAATAGGTTACAAATAAAACATAAAAAATTTTATTTAATGCCACCATTGAGAGTTGCACTTTAGTATTTCCCGGGCTGCAATGTTTTAGCATATGCCAATGCATTAAATTTGATTTGATTTGATTTGATTTTTAATTTTGTCTTTTCCGAAAGTGTTGGTTGGCAAATTATTTCAGCCCACCGGAGAAATTCTACTTTTCAGTTTAAGTTGGGTTTTTCTTTGCAAAAAAAGGAAAAAAAGAAGAAGTATAAATTGGGTTTGCATTATTGCATATTGGGCTATACTAGTTATTTACTCAAATATCTTAAATTTTCAACTTATCTAATTTTTACAAAAAACAGCTTTCAAGAACAATTATTTTTCCATAGAATAATTATTTTATATTTTTCTACAGGAAACAATTTTTAGTACTCAAAAAGTATTATTGTTTTTTCTTCAAAAAAAAAAGTTATTGTTTACAATTATCCTAAAATTGGGTTATTGAGTTGAGTTCTCATTCATCCGAATTTCATTCAAATATATATGAAATATACAGTGTATCGTATTTAAAAAAAAAAAAACCAATTTTTAGGTGAATTATAAACACCATAAAAACAAGAAAAACCATAATACACCTACCAATTTCTCTTTTTAGGTGTATTTTAGTTTCCATATTTGTGTTTTTGTTTTTGTTTTTTTACTTCTACTGTGTGACCTTTTTATGGGTAGGTTATACTAGATTTTCTTTAAATAAGAAAGAAATTCCCTAAAAAGAAGGATAAGCATTAATTTTAAAATTGTTTTTACAGTGTGAAACGGAAAAATTCAGCACCTAGAAATTTTATTTACTCTCTTCAATTCAGCATCTATAAATACAGATTCCTCACCTTCATTTTCTTCAAACCCCAAAACCCCCAACACACTACCCGAAAACCCAATTCAATCCAAACACAAAAAAAGAATAATTTTAAAAAAAATTAATAATAATAATTTGTAAATCTCCGTTTATGTGTAAAATCTCCCTCTAAAACAATGCAGACAATGGCCGCCTCAACCGCATGCGCTTCTTCCACCAGTACCAAGATCCACCAGCGCAATCCTTCGGTCCTCCCAAAACCCTATTCGTCCTCCTCTACCTCCTCCCAATTGCCCTTCAACTCTCGTAATTTTACCGCTCCTGCCATCAAGACTTCCGTTTCATGTGCTCTTACCCGAGAACCAGCCGCCGCCGCCGCCGCCGACGCCGCACCTGAAATGCAGGAGGAAACCGCGCCGTTGCTTTCTCTTCCCCGTCCAGATTCGTTCGGACGGTTTGGGAATTATGGAGGGAAGTATGTTCCCGAGACCCTTATGCATGCTCTCACCGAGCTCGAGTCCGCCTTCCATGCCCTCGCTGGAGACCATGAATTTCAGGTCATTTTTTAATATCTCGGTGCAAGAAAAGTGAAGCTGTATTTTTTTTTTTTTTGGATTTTTCTGTTTTGCTTGTTTTAATATGGATAATGGATAGGGAAATTACGTGGGAATTCGGAAAACAATATGGTCAAACAAATTCGTTTTTATCTGCTTGGTTCCATAGTTTGGTACTTTTTTTGTGGTCGGCTGGATTTGTGGAAGAGATGAACCTATTTTGGAGAAACAAATTGCTTTCTTTCTTGCATTTGAACAAGCTGGGAAAAATCCACTTTGTATCTGTTATATTTGACTAGGCTTTATTGTAGGTTTTCAGTTTGTAAATTATGTTGCATCTGCTCTTATAGTTTCTAGCTGTTCTGTACTTTCTGTTTTCGCCATAAGAATTAATGGATTGTCATGTAAATATTTAATATTGCAGGTGGAACTAGACGGGATTTTGAAAGACTATGTTGGCAGAGAGAGTCCTCTCTATTTTGCTGAGCGGCTGACAGAGCACTACAAACGTCCTAATGGTGAAGGGCCACACATTTATCTGAAGAGGGAAGATCTTAACCACACTGGGGCTCACAAGATCAATAATGCTATTGCCCAAGCTTTGCTTGCCAAGCGTTTAGGCAAAAAGCGCATTATTGCTGAAACTGGAGCAGGTCAGCACGGTGTTGCCACTGCAACTGTTTGTGCTCGGTTTGGTCTGGACTGTATAATATATATGGGTGCACAAGATATGGAAAGGCAAGCACTGAACGTTTTCAGGATGCGGCTTCTTGGGGCTGAGGTTTGATTGTTTTGGTTATGCTTATCGGTTCTTTTGTAATACATAAAGTCTGTTAGTGTTGTGAATTCTATTTCGTCCAGCTTTTTCATATTTTATTATCTATTTAGCAATTTAACTTCCCTATTCTCTGATTAATCAGTAGTTTTGATAATATATCATCTATTCCATTATTCTGTTGTACAACTTGGTGAACTACTTTATTAAAAGAAAAAGGAGAAATACAATTGTTTTGTATGTGCACCAGAAGATGTAAAATCTTTTTACAGAACAAAATTACTCCATGCAATAACATCCGAAACTCCTAGCTGACAGTTCCATTTATGTGAGTTAAGATTCATTAATTGAGTGTCAATACTGTGCCTTACTATTGTAAATTGAACTTTATCTTAATGCAGGTTAGGGCTGTCCATTCTGGAACAGCAACGTTGAAGGATGCTACATCGGAAGCTATAAGGGACTGGGTGACTAATGTTGAGACCACCCACTATATCTTGGGATCTGTTGCTGGGCCACATCCATATCCAATGATGGTTAGGGAGTTCCATAAGGTGATTGGTGAGGAGACAAGGAAACAAGCATTGGAAAAATGGGGTGGAAAACCAGATGTGCTGGTTGCATGTGTTGGTGGAGGTTCGAATGCCATAGGACTATTCCATGAGTTTGTTGAAGACGAAGATGTTAGATTGGTTGGTGTTGAGGCTGCAGGCTTTGGGTTGGACAGTGGTAAGCATGCTGCTACTCTGACCAAGGGGGAAGTTGGGGTGTTGCATGGAGCTATGAGCTACTTACTACAGGATAGCGATGGGCAGATTGTTGAGCCTCATTCTATCAGTGCTGGGTATGATATTTGATTGAGTTTTTAATTCTTATTACTGAAAATTTTATGTGGGCTCTAGATGTGTTCTAATCGTACGGAAATTCTTTTTGGCATTTAGCTTGGATTACCCTGGGGTTGGACCTGAGCATAGTTTCCTTAAAGATGTTGGACGTGCTGAGTATTACTGCGTTACTGATGAAGAAGCATTGGAAGGTACTGAGGATTATATCCTTCTTTTTCTCTTTTGGGGGGCTAAGTATCTAAATTATTTTCATTTTCTTTCTCTTTTGAGGATTTGATGGTTATGCAGAATATGTATCCTATTGTTAGAGGATCATAGTTGGTTCTTCTATCTACCATTCCTTGTGCATAATAATTGTTTTTTAATTGCAGCCTTTAAGAGATTATCACGACTTGAGGGCATTATCCCAGCTTTGGAGACATCTCACGCGCTGGCTTACCTGGAAAAGCTGTGCCCAACTCTCCCAGATGGAGCCAAACTTGTTCTTAATTGCAGTGGCAGAGGTGACAAGGATGTTCAGACGGCCATCAAACATTTGAAGCTTTAATTATGTCATATGGAATGAAACCAGATATACAAGAGCAGTTCAAGTCCCAATCCAATCCGATGTGTGTTAACTTATATGGCCAAGACAATGGCAATCTATATGTAAACCTTTTTTACTTTTTCTTCTTATTTTCCTGCAAAAATGTGTCTTTCTAGCATGGTTGTAGATTGTGTACCTGTAACTGTAATAAGCGAGGCATGGTTGATAATGGCTCCATGGCTCCATTTTGAAAGGAAAGTTTAATGAAGCAGAGTTATTTCTTCCAATTTTGGCATTTAGAAACTAATTTGGAAGTGTGTGCCTTGCAGATTGATGGAAAAACCGGCAAGGTTTCTGGTTATTTACCCGTTGGCTATGGGCCAGGTCTAATTTCAATAAAACTTTAGTAATTAATATTATCGACTATATTAAATTAATAGTTAATTAATTAATAGTTAATTAGATGCGTTTAACAATTAATCATTTTTGTTGTTTTGTAAAAAAGATAAAAATTAATCATGTTTATTGTAAAAAAAAAAATTGAGTAACAAATCAATGCCAATTTGCTTCCAAATTATAGTTTTTTAAGTACTTGTAACTAAAAGTAAATATATAACAAACTATGATTATTAAAGTGTCTTTTGATAATTTATATATATTTTATTTTTGAATTTTAAAAAAATAAAAAATAAAAAAGTGTTTGATAATTATTTTTTTAAAAAAACAAAACAAAAATGCGTTTGATAATCATTTTTATTTTTTTTAAAACAAAATAATTTTTTAATTTTCTTTTAGTGGAAAAAAATTAAAAAAATTATTTTCTTTTTCAGTTTTCATTTTTTTTTGTTTGATTGTGCTATAACACAAAGACAACTTGAATCTTACATGAATTTGGGACCACCCATACGGGCTGGAACATGAGACCATCTGGTTGCGACTAGAATCTAGAATCACTCGTACGGGTCTAGTATCTAGGACCTTCTGGTTGGAGCCTGAACCACAAAATGTCTAAACGGGCTAAGACCATGGACCAACTTAACGGGGGTGAGACCACAGACTGCCTTGTCGAGGCCTAAACCCGTAACCACCACGGTAGTGTTGGGACAATATATCGCTTAGACGAAGCTGAGAAATTGGGACAACCTAGATGTGGGCTGGACCATTTATTGCTGAAATTGGGTCAAAACTCGAGACTGCTCGGTCGGGGTTAGAATCCAGGACTGCCCGATCATAGCTGCAACTTGGGATTGTTCGATCGGGGCTATAACCCGGGACTGTCCAGATTGGGCTAGTACAGGTGGCCGCTCGGTCGAGGTTAGTATTCATGACTGCTCGATTGGGACCAAGATTGCCTGGACGAGATATAAACCTAGGACACCAGATCGCTTGGATGAGTTTGAGACCCTAGATTGCTTAGTCAAGACTGTGACTTGGGATTGCCTAGTCAACACCAAAGTCCAAGACTACCTGTTTAGGGTTAGAACTGGGGACCGCTTGGACGGGCTCGGTACTCAGGATTGTCAGGTCAAGGTCGAAACTTAAAACCCCAGATTGCTTGGACGAGTCGAGACCTAAGATCGCTTGGTCAGGACTGGGATCCAAGATCTCCTTTTCTAGGCCGGGACCGGAGTTGAAACCCAAGACTGGTTGGAAATAGTTAGTACCCGGGACTGTCTAGATATGGCCAAGACCACAGACTGCACCGTGACTGAGATTGCTTTGTAGGGATTGAGAGCATAGGTCTTCAGTCAATGCCAGATCAGGACTGAGACCATGGATCGTACAGTCTGGACGCAATATTGTAAATCATAAATAAAACAAAAAAGTAGTTGCTTTTCAATTTTTTTTAACAAAAATATAAATCAAAAATCAAAAATGAAAATTATAAACTATAAATAATGAACCATAAACAAAAACTAAAAAAAATAAATACATTACCAAAAAATAAAATATTATTATTTTATAGCTTATTTGCATTGTTGCCTTTTAACTTTAAAATCGGATGACAACTTGCCCCTCAATCTTTATTTTTGACTGCAGCGCCCCTTGCCACAGACAAACATTGCTTTAGCGTCCCAAAATGTTAGTCCTATTAAATTTGGGCGTTAAATTAGGCATGTGAAAAAGCACATGTGAGTTAAGACTTCTGAAACAAGGGTAATATTGTCTTCTCTGATAGTTGGTCTCTCTTTCTCTCTCTTTGCTTTTTCACCAAAATCTTCAAAGCAGCAGGCTCAATAATCTGGAAAAAAAATTGGGCAACCAAAACAAATCATAAGAACAACAAATTGGGTTGGGTTTTCTCTGTCTCTGTCTATCGGCGGTTTCTCACTAAAAACTTCAAAGCAGCATCTGGACAAACAATATCATAAAAACCTGTAAAACAAGCCAAATCAATATATCCACAGGCCATGTCTTTGCCTCCTCAAAAATTCAAAATCTTACAAACTCACACATTCTTTACTCAGATTTATTAATATTCCGAAATAATCAAACTCTATTTTTGGGTGCACACAAAAGAGTATAAATGCACAGCGTGGCTAGCTCCACATCCGCTTAAGGCATCGCTGCTATTGTAGACGTTGGCTCAAGAAATGGGGTAAGTGTTTGATTGAAATAGTCGCTGGCATTATCTGATCTAAACCTTTTGATATTAACGCCAAATTGATTTTTGATCATGGAACATAAATTTGGAAACACAGTACTGACATCAAACTTATGTTTAAGCAGAAAAACCCAAGTGACCCAGTACAATCATCAATAAACGAAATAAACCATCTTGCTCCAGAAACACTAGAAACTGTAGATGGACCCCATATATCACTATAGATAAGATAGAAAAGAGCATAACTTCTTTGATTACTAATAGGAAAAGATACACGCTTGTGTTTAGCAAGTTCACACACTTCACACTGAAAATTTTCAACTCCTAAACCCTTAAACAAAGAAGGGAACATCATTTTAATAATTCTAACTGATGGATGTCCAAGTTGACAATGATAAAGTAAAATATTTTCTTTTTTGGACAAGACAGACTCTGAAATAAAAGAAGAGGGAAATATGCCCCTGGTCATGTTTGACTGACTTGGTGCTTGTAGATGGTAGAGGCCATCCCTTTCTCTAGCATGTCTAATCATCCTCCCTGAATCCTTTTCTTGAAATATACAATTATTACTGTCAAAAATCACATAACATTGTAAATCTTGAGTAAGCTTGTGTATAGAGACAAGGTTTGTGGAAAATTTAGGAACATGAAAGACATTTTTCAAAGTCATTGAAGGACTTATTTTAACATTCCCTGAACCTGCTACAGTGATCAAGGATCCATCAGTTGTGGCTATTTTTTTATTACTTGGGCATGGATTATAGGAAGAAAAAATATTGGATGAAAGGGTCATCTGATCGGTAGCTCCTGAGTCCATAACCCAAGAGTTGGTATGGGTTTTACTTGAGGTATTTAACCCAAAGGAAGATGAAATCTCACCTGAATCTGCCAAAGTGCAAGTACCTGAGAATCCTTCAGATTTTCTGAGACTATTGATCAGTGATCTCAGCTTCTTAATCTTGTCTTGGTTGAAACTACTTGGCTCCTGCGATGTGAATTCAGCCTGTGAACGAGCAGTGATGTGGACCTGTCCATTCTTCCATGGTTTACCTCCTTTTTGGCTCCATTCTCGGCTTGAAGTCTTTCTGTTGGAATACACAGATTTGATTAGGATTATTAGGAAAGTTTTTAGGTCCTATTTAATCCCTAAAATTGTGGGATTACAACTTTAATACCTTTATTTCTTTCTGATTTAGTTTCCTAGTTTTTCTCCTAAAATTTTTTCCTAGTCATTTACTATAAATGTAATAATGTACATTCAAAATTGATAATAAAAATATTCATTCTCATCTCTAAATTTCTCATGGTATCAGAGTATAGTTTGATTTCTAGATTTTGATTACAGCCTTCATTGCTGTACCTTTTCCTCACCTTTGCGTAAACAACCTTCATTGCTATACCTTTTCCTCACCTTTGCGTAAACAATATTCTTTCTTTTCTCGGCTTCATTGTCTGAAACCACTACTCATCAAACCTCTATCCAATCAGAGGAAATTTCATTCAATCATATGCTTGGGGACCTACAAAATGTTAGGGTGACCTATAGACTAAATGAGAAAAACAATCTCAAATGGTCTCAATTTTTCAAGACCTATCTAAAAGGAAAGGGCCGTCTTAACTATCTACTTGGAACCGGACCTAAACCAGGATGAGCTAGATTTAGTGTGTGGGATGAAGCCGACTCTATGATCATGTCATGACTGTGGGATTCTATGGAACTAGCCATAAGTGATACATTTATGCTCATCACAACAGCTAAAGATATTTGGGAATTTGTTCGACAAAGATATTCAAAAGCTTGTGATGCAGCTCAAATATATGAAGTCAAGGAGAAAGCAAGGGGAACGAAACAAGGAAACAAAACAGTTACCGAGTATGCTAATACGCTTCAAAATCTGTGGCAGTAACTCGATCATTATTGAGTATTTGTTATGAAATGTTTTGAAAATGCGGTCATTTTAAAAAAATTTATAGAGAAGGATAGAGTCTATGATTTCCTGGCTGGTATTAATTCAGAATTTGACCAGGTTAGGGTTCAAATACTTGTCAAGGATGAAGTACCATCACTGGAAGAGAGTATTTCTCTGGTTAGAGCAGAAGAAAGCCAAAGGAGTGTTATGCTTAAGCCACAAATGTTAGAAGGATCAACATTAATGACTGCAATAACCGAGCCAAAGACAGAGGCACAAAGGACTTAATGGAATAATAACCGGGATAATTTGTGGTGTACTTTTTGTAAGAAGCCGAGACATACGAAGGAGAGATGCTGGAAATTGCATGGAAAATTAGCAAGCCAAGAATGGGAGAATCGAGGAGCACAGTCAAATTAGCCACATTCTAACCGAGGAGCACAACCAAATCGACCACATTCTCAAGCCCATTTGACTGAGTTTCAGACTGTTTTTAGTGAGCAGAAAGGAAATCAAGAAGAGCAGCAAAAAGAAAGTTTTAATTAGGTTGAAATTGAAAGAATAAAAGGTTTGTTAGAATCTCTTGATAAGCCTTCTGGTGCATGTTCTCTAGCTATCTCAGGTAAATCTAAATCTCTTTCGGATTACATGCCTCAAGCAACCACTCAAGAAGTTCTTTGATCATAGATTCTGGAGCTACCGACCATATGACCCAGTCTTCCTCATAGTTTAGTAAGTATACTCATTGTCCTAGTAATAGGAAAATCATAGTGGCAAATGGGTCACTTGTCACTGTTGTTGGAATTGGAGATATTTCAATTACACCTTGTATCACTCTTAAAGATGTTCTTCATATACCAAAATTATCAGCTAATCTTGTCTCTATCCATAAACTCACTAAAGATTACATTGTCATGTGGTTTTTCATCCATCTTATTGTATTTTTCAGGACAAGAGCTCGAAGAGGAAGATTGGAGTTGCTAAGGAAAGGAATGGGCTATATTTTCTTGAAACACCACATGTCTCTAGAGAAGTCCCAAATAGTCTACCCGTGTCTCTTCTTACTACATCTAATAAAGAAGCCATTTGGCTCCATCATTTTCACTTTGGTCATCCATCTTTTCAAACTTTAAATGTTATGTACCCATCTTTTTTAAGAATTTGAATATTAAGGATTTTCATTGTGATGTTTGTGAATTTGCTAAACATACTAAGGTTTCATTTCCTATTAGCAATAAATGATGTTCTAATCCTTTTGATTTAGTCCATAGTGACATTTGGGGACCTTCAACCATCCCAAATGTCTCAGGAGCTCACTTTTTTGTCACTTTAATCAATGACTGCACTAGAGTCACATGGACCTTTTTACTCAAACAAAATCTGATATTAGTACCATTCTTCCTTTCTTTCATTCCATGATACAAAATCAGTTTGGAGCCAAAATTAAAGTTTTTAGGTTTGACAATGCTAAAGATTACTTTAAAATCAGTTTGGAGCCAAAATTAAAGTTTTTAGGTTTGACAATGCTAAAGATTACTTTAATCAAGTGTTGTCATCGTTTTTTCAATAAGAAGGGATAATACATGAGTCCTCTTGTGTATATACACCCCAGCAAAATGGAATTGCTGAAAGGAAAAATGACCATCTTCTTAACACCACCTGAGCCTTGTTATTTCATGGGAAAGTTCCTAAATCTTATTGGGGGGAAGCTATTCTCATAGCAACTTATATAATAAATAGGTTACCTTCACGTACTTTGGGCCAACAAATACCCATGGCGATTCTATCAAAATTCTATCCTAACTTTAGAATATCCAATGGTCTTACACTAAGAGTCTTCGGTTGTACTTCTTTTGTCCATATCTATAACCAGCAGAGAGGGAAATTAGATCCACAGGCCATCAAATGTGTCTTTCTTGGCTATTCGAGTAAACAAAAAGGTTACAAATGCTATCATCCTCCTTCTAGGAATTACTACATGTCAGTCGATGTAACCTTTGTTGAAAATAAGTTATATTTCTCCTATTCTTATCAACATGGGGAGAATTCATTAGAAGATAAGAATAATAATGAAACCAGTGATCTTGATTTACTCTCTTGGTTCTCTGTTTCTGCTCCCCAATTCGAATATGTTTCTGTTTCTTAAACCGAGTTTACTTCAAATCCTATTCCTCACGAACCCATAATTCTTCCTCAACCTGAATATGTTTCTATTTCTCAACTTGAGTCTACTTCAAATCTTCCTCAAACCGATCCTACTCATGATCCTAAGAGATTTTTTCAGGTATATTCAAGAAGATCTAGTGTTGTTCCTAATCTGAAGCAAAGTCAATATACCAATACGGGCTTTATGAATGAAAGCACGATAAGTTCTATTCCTCCTTTGATTGAACAGGCTGTTGATAATCTTGAAAATGATTTAGATCTTCCCATTGCCGTTAGAAAGTGATCCAGAGAATGCACAAAACAACCTATTTATCCATTGTCTCACTATGTGTCACTAAAGTGATTGTCACCATCCCACAAAAGTTTTATTGTAAGCTTAGACACTATTATTGTTCCTAGCACTTTATCTGAGGCATTGTCAAAAAAAGAGTGGATGAATGCAATGAAGGAAGAAATGAACGCATTGGAAAAGAACAAGACATAGGAGATTGTTGACAGACCAAGTGGAAAGAATTTAGTAGGCTGCAAATGGGTCTTTAATGTGAAATACAAAGCTGATGGCTCACTCGAGAGATACAAGGAAATATTGGTGGCTAAAGGGTACACTCAAACTTATGGAATAGACTACGAGGAGACTTTTGCACCAGTAGCTAAGATGAACACCATGAGAATCTTACTATCTCTAGATGCTCACTTTGATTGGCAGCTCCAACAATATAATGTGAAAAATGCCTTCCTACATGGGGATCTAGACGAAGAAATCTACATGATTATTCCAGTAGGTTTTGAAAGGAAAGAAGTAGGAACTAAAGTATGTAAGCTGAGAAAAACACTATATGAGCTAAAATAGTCACCAAGAGCTTGGTTCGGGAGATTTTCTAAAGTTATGAGAACTTCAGGATACAAGCAAAGTCAAGGAGATCATACACTATTTATCAAGCACTCGGATTCAGGGGGAGTTACAGCATTTTTAGTGTATGTGGATGACATAATAGTCACGGGTATTGATGAAAAGGAGAAGCTAAAATTGAAACAATGTCTGGCAAAAGAATTTGAGATAAAGGAATTGGGAAGACTGAAGTATTTTCTCGTAATTGAAGTCTTATACTCCAAGCAAGGGATTTTTATCTCACAGATAAAATATGTCCAAGATCTTCCAAAAGAAACTGGGAAGCTTGGCTGCAAACCAGTGGCTACTCCAATTGAAACAAACCAGAAACTAGGAGCAGCAAGTGAGGAACCAGCTACTGATCGGGAGATGTATCTGAACAAACACAAAGATGGGTAAATGAATCAGTCTAGTATGGTTCACAGTTCATATATTCAATAGCATTTACAAGTTTCCTACTTATATACTATACATAGGCATAGAATTAGGAATGGAAATAACTTCTCTCTAATCTTTCCTAAATTAATATTTCCTAAATTATAAGAGTTGACTATTATATTTACAGTAAATACAGCTAGGAAATCTTCTAGAATCTCAACAATAACTCAACCAAATATTCAACTTTCCAATAGTATCAGAGACTAGTACGAAGACTTATCTACCTTGTCCATACTCGACTAGACATTGCTTATGCAGTAAGTCTAATTAGCCAGTTCATGCATGATCCAAAGGAGTCACACATGCAAGCTGCTCACTGAAAACTACACTACTTGAAAGGGGGTCCAAGGAAAGGTGTGCTTTTTAAGAATAGTCAAAACCTCAAGTTAGAAGCCTATACATATGCGGATTATGCTGGATCTGTGGTTGACAGAAGATCAACAACAGGCTATTGTACTTTTCTCGGAAGGAATTTAATAACGTGGAGGAGTAAAAAGCAGAATGTTGTGGCAAGATCAAGTGCAGAATCTGAGTTCAGGGCAACATCACAAGGAATCTGTGAGTTACTATGGTTGAAGATTATATTGGATGACCTGAAGATTAAGTGGCAGGGTCCTATGAAGCTATACTATGATAATAAGTCTACTATTAATATTGCACATAATCCTGTACAACATGACAGGACAAAACATATCGAAATTGATACACTTTATCAAAGAGAAGCTAGAGGAAGGACTGATATGTATGTCCTATGTACCTTCAGAAGATCAACTTGCTGATTTCTTAACTAAAGGGCTCAATAGTAGAAGTTTTCATGAAATATTTCCAAGCTAGGAATGGAAGACATATATTCACTAGCTTGAGGGGGAGTGTTGGAATACACGGATCTGATTAGGATAATAATCCAAATCAAATCTGATCTTTCCAGCTGTACTTTATGTTGATTGGTTGTAGATTTGTTAGCTGTTTTGTAATTATTAGGAAAGTTTTTGGGTCCTATTTAATCCCTAAAATTGTGGGATTACAACTTTAATACCTTTATTTCTTTCTAATTTAGTTTCCTAGTTTTTCTCCTAGAATTTCTTCCTAGTCATTTAATATAAATGTAATAGTGTACATTCAGAATTGATAATGAAAAATATTCATTCTCATCTCTAAATTTCTCACTTTCCATTAAGCTTCCAGCACTTTTCACGGGTATGGTGTGGTTTCTTGCAGTATGTGCACCATATCTCATCGTGATTTTGGTTTTTTTGCTGACCACCTTTTTCTCCTTCAGTTATTATTCCTTTCTCCACATTTGTGGCTGATTTGTTGTTACTATTAGCCACCATAGCCGAACTATCATTGCTTTGTGGTTCAAGCATCAACCCTCTTCTACTCTCTTCACTTCGAATTATGGCCACTACTTCATTAAAGCTTGGAACCTCCGGCTTCCCAAGAATATGTATCCTCACTTGATCAAACTCTGAATTAAGGCCAACCAGAAAATCATAAACATGGTCTTGTTCAATGGAGCCTTTTAAAACTGCTGCATCATCAGAGCACTCTGTTTTTATCACACGGTAGTGATCTAATTCTTGTCACAAGGCTTTCAATTGATTAGCATATTTAGTAACTATTTTATTCCCTTGTTTTGCAGCCATAGTTGTTACCTTTACCTCGTACACTTGAGCTGCATCATTAGCTTTGGAATATGTTTGTTGAATCGTGTCACATATGTCCTTTGCAGTAGCCAAAAACATGCATGTATCACTTATTTCTGGAATCATGGAATTCCACAACCATGCTATGATCATAGAATCTTCTTCATCCCATACTTCAAACTTAGGATCTCCTGGTTTAGGACCTGTACCTGTGAGATGGCTGATCTTTCCCTTTCCTTTCAGCACTGTACGTATGAGATGTGACCATTTAAGATAGTTTTTTTCCATCTAACCTGTAGGAGGCTTGAATATTCTGCAGTTCTCCTGCTTGTTGAGGTCGAGTTACCTCTTCTGATTGGGCTATAGTTGTAGTCTCCATGGTTTCTGACATCTTGAACAATCAGGTTGCAATGATGAACGGAAGCGATGACTAGAGCAAAAGTAAAACCCACAGGAGAAGAAAAAATTGGCAATGAAGGCCAACAAAACTTTTAAGGCTTGACGAAATAAACATGTTTTGCAAAAGAATGACAGATGTATCGATTGGCAATGAAGGCCAACAAAACTAAGAATCCCAAAAAGAGCCTAGAGTTCTGATACCATGTTGGAAATTGGAAAGGAATTAATTTTATAATCTCAACATTACAACATAATATATACTGCTATCCTAGGAAAACCCTAACATTAAAAACATAAATTACTAGGTCAAATCCCATGATTTGTGAGATACCCTTAACATAATTGGAAACTTAGAAAACTTAGCTAAAATAGGCCTAATTCTAAGGATACAATATATACTCTAAATAACTTCCTAAAATAGCTACTGTTTTCTCACAATATGAATACCATTCTTTTATTGAATTATATATTTTTTCTTTCCTGTCACTTCTAATTAGTGTTTTTCTGAGTTTGGTGTTAGTAGACAGTAAATTGTCCATGTCAAAACAGGTGAGCAAGGTCTTAAAGGTTCCTACCCTATTGAAAACGCATGATGGAGAGATCTTACAAAAGTTGATTGGTAATCTTTTTCTCAAACAATGCTCAGTCCTAAAGTACTGTTAACTGGACTTCTGTAGGTCCCCTTATGGCAAGCAAGGGAAGATACCAATCACTACAAAAAAAATTGATGTTTTGTGACGGAAATCTTTGTGACGGAAATGTAACCGTCACAAAACAATGTTTTCTGTGTTAGAAATTTCAACTTCCGTCACAATTGTAGATTCATTTTCCATTAATTGTGACAAATATGTGGTCGTCACACATTCAGCTGCGCGGGAACAAAATTTTGAATTTTAGTTTGCATTTAGTGACGGAAAATGACAAATGTCGTCACTAATTGACTTCCGAAAAAAAAAATCGATTAACGTTTCTGTGACGGTTAAAAAATAGTCACAATTGCTATAATCATTTAAGTGGCACTGTTTGTCACCGGATCTGTTGCTTATCATCTATGTTTTTTGGTTCCTGATTTTGGTTGACTGCTGACATTTCATAAATATTGTTTGACTTAGCATTTTCTTTGACCAACAAACGGTTGCGTTTTAAGCTTTGTATCTTTGCTACTGTTTTCCAGATTTTTGAGCTCAAGTTGAGCAATCCTTTGTGTTCGGCCACTGTTACTGTTCTACAGAGATCTCAAACACCGACGGCTTGGAGGGGAAACTGAAGTGACGCAGGCGGCAGCTCTAGCAACTCAGTCATCTTCCAGCTCCGACGTACTTTCCGCGGAGGAGCACCGATCATTTCCCACAACAACGCCGAATTAATCGCCGTCAATCTAGTCCTCTCTTCCACCAGTGAGACCTGTGGTTTTTTTATTTTTTGCTAGTGATTTGTATTATTTATTTTGGGTTTTGCTGCATGAATATCTCGGTTAATAATTTGTGCAACCCATTGGTCAATGCTGTGTTTGATGTCTGATGGTGTTGTTCCAATTGATTTTCCTCCAAAACCGAAATGTGTATTTGAGGCCCCTGTTTTTGGAAAACATGGTTGGGTTTCTATTCAGTTTATACACTGCAATATGGTATAAGAAGACAAGCAAACTGAGGATTGAATATGCCAAAATTCATTTAGAGGCTTTTAACAATATAGGGTTTAGAGTAATCTGAATTTTTTTTTTGTGCAACAGCTATGTTTATATATATATATATATATATATATCTTTAATCCTTTAGATATATAGTTTAGGGTTTAGGGAGTATTGAAATAGCCTATTGCTTTTACCAAGTTGTTTGTGAGTAAGTTGCATTAATTTGAGAATGCAATTAACTGCTTCAATGATGGCCATATATAATTTGTTTTAATGCTTTTCCATGTATTTGATCAGGCAACACTTTGTAATGAATTTTTATTTTTTTCCTTTCCTTCTTCTTTTATTTTGATAAAGCTTAATAATGTCACTGTCCAAATCAGATTAGTGTTATGCATATTGTATTTGTGTTAAGATGTATATTATACAATTCGTGTCTAAAACTAAGGCAATAAAATTTGGTTGTATCATCTTTTAACTTTAGCTTATATTGGAAATGAAAAACCAAATATAACCAGAAAACAATTATATACGATTGAAATTAATATATATGACAAGGTAAAAAAACTTTTATTGTAAGTAATGTTTCAAATTGTTGTATGATAATAAATATTGCAACCCATTTGTAAATAATTTGAAGAAATTTAATTGTCCTTCATTTTTTGTTATTTGTTTATTTTGTTTTAGGTAATGATTAATTGTATTTCATATATTTCTCGCCAACTAATACTCAGTTTTCAATTGATATAGTTTATTTATCTTTCCTTTCAATTTTTACTTCAAGCTTCCTTTGAACCATTGTGAACTCTTCCTAGAAAGTGACATGAAAAACACGAAGTTCCGATGCCAACAATAGAGTGACATAACATCTGCTTATTTGTTTTATAGGATGTCTTTAGAGGCATATATCCAGTTTAATAAATAAGCCGGCGTCAAATGAAAAAGCACTTTCGCACCAATTAGTTTGGCAACTTGAATTTAAGGAATTGTACTAACTTAAAATGAATGTGGAAGTCAAATACTTAGCTACGCCATATTGTTATTCATAATATTTTCCATATGTATATATATTTCAGTTTGATATACAATGTGTGCTTGTAGAGGGATAAAAGTAGACCTTCAAGCATAAAAATGATATGTAAAAATGCGTTTGCCATTGGAGATGATGACTGACTTGTGAGCCGTATGGAATGAGTTTGCAATTTTTGTTATTAACTGTACTCTTACATTTATAGCTGACTTATACAGTCTTGCATGCATGTGTCAAATGTATTTATTTGCAAGTGAATATTTTTTACTCTTAAAATACACATGTGACAATGCAATATAATCTATGCACTTTTTAAGCACTCATATTATATCAGTGACAGAAACCCGTCACACAGTTGTCACAGAAAAGTGTTGTTGGCCACATAAAGTAAAGGGTCACAGTTGAGCAACTGTGATGGGAATCCGTCACAAATTCGTGACAAAGCCGCACTATTGTCACAGTTAGCTACTCATCACAATTAAGTAACAGTGACGGTTTTCCCGTCACAGTTGTGCAATTGTGATAGGAATCCGTCACACAGTCATGACTACGACGCCCAATTGTCACGGTTAGTTTGCCGTCACATTTAAGTAACAGTGACGGTTAGCCGTCACACTACTGTCACAAATATCGTTACTGTGACGGAAGAGGATCCGTCACTTAATCCTTGCCGGCGGTGGCTCGTCGGAAAATTACAATGTGTTGGAATATAAGTGACGGATTTTAGCCGTCACTTAAACTACATTTTTTGTGACACTGAACAGTAAACGGTCACTGAAGAGAATTTGTGTCGGAGCTATTGCGAAAGCACTGTGACAGGTTAGTTACCGTCACAGTTGGTTGATTGTGTGACGAATCCGTCACACATACTATACGTTGTGACGATTTTGCTTCCGTCACAAAACATCGATTTTTTTTGTAGTGAATCTCTCTAGATAATTTTACAGATTACAAGAGAATTAATTATGGTAAAATGTCAAAATTTGACCTTTCTCTTACAAGTCTCTTTCTTTGACAAGGTGAATACAACTAATTTTGATCCAGCAAGTTGTTTTTTTTTTTTTTTTCTTCTTTGGTATAGGCTTCTAACTCTGGCATCATAGATCAATTGTCTTTTCCGTGGTTAGATTGTCTTCTAGCTTATGATGGGAAGTGGACACACTGAGTTTTAGAGAGCATAAAAGGTAAGGAGTATATATTATTTTAGCATGTCTTCTATCTATGGTGACCTTGCAATATGCATATATAATCTTATTTTTTCTCTATACAGTGCTTCCTCTCTTTAGAAGTATGTTCTTCTACTTTTTTTTATAATTATCTTTTTGTTCTGTAATCATGCATGTTTTTAGAACAATTTAAACTGTACCAACATCTATTTTGTAAACATGCATGTCCTTAGAACAATATAAACTTTTCCAGCATCTGTTTTCGGAGAGTGAAGTAGTTGAGGCATAAAAAGGTAATGAGCTAAGTGAACAATACTTCGATCTTGGAACATTGAGAGATATTTCACTTGACGACAAGATGCAATGTCACAGTATATTCGGTGTGGATCCATCCTAAATTGAGAAATGTATTTATGCATGGTGTTAGTCTTCATTGAAGTTTTAGTCATTACTTTTAGATATTGTCCTCTTGGTATGGTGTATTCAATGACTTAAGTGGCTGTGTATAGGGTGTGGAAATTTTATTTTGTTACTTAATGTGGCTATGTCTATAAGTTGTTGAAATTGTGAGGTTGGAAGTTGAATTTTTGGCGCCAGCTACCTGCAATGCGTTGTGTGTTCTGTGTTATACAGCTCCCAGTGCCTGGAATGCTTTGATGTTGGTGCTTCTTTTGTATGGTTTCATTTGACTCAAAAGTTTGTTGCCTGTATATTCATAACTTTTAATATTTGACATTCTTAATTTTACCCTTGCATTCCAGTTCTGTTAGGAAGATAAACCAGGTGTCGGGAAAACTAGTTTTTTGGCGCTAGCTACCTGCAATGCATTGCGTGTTCTGCATACCATGCAGCTCTCAGTGCCTGCTTTGATGTTGGTGCTTCTTTTGTTTGGTTTGATTTGACTCAATAGTTTGTTGCTTGTATATTGCTGACTTTTAATAGTTGACATTCTTAATTTTTCCCTTGCATTCCGGCCAGTTCTGTTAGGAAGGTAAACCAGTTGTCGGGAAAACTACTTTTATTGTTGCATTGTACAAGTTTTCTGGTCATAAGGTTGTACGAATAAACCTGTTCAAACATGTTTTTTTATTTGTGCAACTAAAATATTATCGGTAATTTCTCTTTATATTTTTGTACAAAGGTGGAGTAGCGGTGAGGGGAGATGGTAGCTGGGAATCATGGTGGCTCGAAGAGCAGTTTCTGTAGCTGAGAGGAATTCTTTATGGTTTTATGTCTACTTTAATTTTCAGTTGGAATTCGTGCATCTTTTGTTCTCTGTTTTTTTTTTTATTTAGACTTTTTTTTTTTGGACTAACTTTTTCTACTAGGATGTTTAACCCTTGTTTGTGTTTAAATATTATTCCAATTATGTCTTTCCTGGGTTATGATTTTTATTTTGTGATTGGGTTGCTAGTATTTTAAATCTTATTTTCACTTTTTTAGTGTTATTTTGTTCTTCATGGGGGATGCATCTTTTGATTCCTCATTATTTTTGTTTATGCCTTTTGATTCTAATTCTTCATTTATGTGTTTTTTTGCTATATTGGTTACTTATGTGCTTTTTCCTTTCTTCTGTAGTTTGTTTTTAAGTTCTTTGTTGTTTTGCCTTTTCTCTATGCTTGGTTTAAGGATCGTGCGTAGCATTTGCTTAGATTTTTATTTATTTATTTACTTACTTATTATTATTATTATTATTTTATCTGTGTGTGCATTCTTATATTGTTTGTGTTTGTTGTTCTCCATGGATACCTTTCGACTTTTTTGGTTTGGTGTTTTGATTTGTTTTTTTTTTTTTTTTTGCAGTGTGCAATTTTGTTGTATTCCCTCCCTCGATGGTTTTTTTCACGTGACGTATTATGCAAGAAAGCTCTCTTAATGGTTCTTCATTTACCTTTATTAATACAGTGGACTTGGTGTATTTTGTATTCCCTGTTTTTTTTTTTTTTTTGGGTATTAGACTAACTAGTTGGATGTTTAACCCTTGTTTGTGATTAAATTGTATTCCAATTATGTATGCCCAGTGTTAGGATTTTTATTTTGTGACTGGATTGCTAGTTTTTTAAATCTTATTTTCACTTTTCTTGTCATTGTGTTTGTGCTTTGTTTTTCTTCAGAGGATGCTTTTAGCTTCCTCATTGTACCTTTTTTTATGCCTTTTGATTTCTCATTCGTAGTGTTTGTGTTTTTTTCCCCCTTTGTTCTGTAGTTTGTTTTCAAGTTCTTCATAGATTTTTCACATCTTGTAGTGTGCTTTTGAGTCTTTGAGCTTTGTTTATGGTTTTGTATTTATCTTTATTAATACAGTTGGACTTGATTTGTTTTCTGTTCTTTGTTTTCTTTTGTTTTATATTATTGTTTATTTTTGTTATTCTATTAGACTGACTTTTTCTACATGGATGTTTAAGCCTTTTTGTATTGAAGACTTATTCCAATTGTATTTCCTGTGTTATGGTTTTTATTTCGGGACAGAATTTCAAGTTTTCAAAATCTTATTTTCAATTTTCTAGTATTTGTATTTTATTATTCTTTATGGGGATGCCTTTTGATTCCTCATTATTTGTGTTTATGTGTATTTCGCTGTATTCATTACTTCTTACAGTGGTCTTTACCACATCTATAGTTTGTTTTTCTTGTTCTTTGTGGAGATGCGTTTTAATTCTTTGAGCTTGGTTTATGGACTGGATTGTGTGTAGCAAGTTTTCTATTTTTTATTTTTTCTTGGTATTTGTTACTAACTTTGGCTTACATTTTATGCCTCAAACTACAAACTCTAAACTCTTACGAAGTGTGTCCACTTCCCATCATAAGCATCAATAAAATGTAAGAGTTTAGAGTTTGTAGTGTGTAGCATAAGACATATTGCTTGCATCCATGGCATCTTCATATCCTCTGAGCAATCTCTCCCTCACACTGGGTGTATTATTCATGTATCTATCACTAATGCTTTTACTTGTAACTTGGTGGGTTTTGTTCTATCTTGAAGATAGGATTTTGTAAGTCGGTTGATGCTTTATTAAGAGTTTTGGAAGCTGCGTTCATCAATTTTGTTTTCTTGGTCTCCTTGGTGGACCATTTATTGAGATTGTTCTGGAAAGCATGAAAAGAGATTAATAATAATAATAATTATTATTATTATTATTATTATTATTATTATTATTTTCTTTCTCTTGAAAAAAAATTAGGAACTTTAAGATTAAACCAAAACAAGTTATGGATACACATTTTTATTTAATATTTTTATAAATTCCAAAACTTTAAAAATATGGCAAAATTATATTCATATATTTTTTTTTCTTGCATTGAAATTTTTTTAGATAGTATTATTTACTAAAATTGATTTAATATTTAATATTATCATTTTTATTATAATATTTATTATTACTTAAATAAATATTAAAGGTATTATGGTCTTTACAATAGTTTTTTAAATGGAAAAAAAGCCAAATGTCAAAAAATTGAGGGTTTGATTTGAATTAGGACCAAATGTTGAAAGGTGTCTTTGTAATATTTCTTATAACGTAAATATATTTAATTTAAAAATATATATAAAAATTAATTATGAATGTATATATTTAAAAAAAAAAAAAAAAAGTATAATTATATTTATGGGGTGGGGATCTGAATCCCTTTCCCTGCAACGACTGGACCCTGGTAGGTCTTTTTGCCCTGTGGGCTTGTGTCGCATTAGGCATGGACCTCGCAGAATTTGGGTCTAGCATGTTAAATTGTATCTCTTCTATAAAAGAAGGAAATATCAAGAAGACTTATACAAAGTGGATTTTTGTATTTGTATTCATCTATTACCTCATTATTCACCATCATGACAAACTATCTCCTTTAATTTGTTTATTTTTAACTTCTTTTTTTGGGTAAAATTATTTATTTTTAACTAAACTCCCCTTTCTGGACAATAGGGAATACCGCATTTCCCTATCTAAACCGAATTTTTGCTGTCTACAAGGATATCCTTTTCCAGCATTTGAGCACTCTTATCTACTTGGAATCTCTAGCTCATTATAATCCCTCTCCAAAATTAGATACACTTATGCCCATTGGACAGATGCATACTTGCCCATAGGACAGTTTTAGGTGTAATCCCCCCATTACTATGTATCTTTCAAACACTTTTTCCATGCATCTCTTAATTACTTTGCTAGTTTTACATTACAAACATCTAATGTTGTTCTTGATTTGGATACTCAAGTTGCTTTAATACATTTCATTATGGGCTAAATGAGAAACAAATCATCAAATTCAACTCTCTTTCATCACCATACTTAATTTTAATTTTGTTCTCTCTTATCTCTCTTTTTCTTTTTGGTTTCCCTTGCTACTTCAAGTCTCATGTAAATGGTTATCTTAATGGCACTTTATGTTTATTGTATTATGCTACTAATGTGTGCTTCCTTCTTCGAGTTTCTTGGTTTATATTTGGTTTTGTGACCAATGTATTGTACATAGCTCACTCAAGCACTTTCCACTTTCGTTGACTTGACTCACTCTTCACAAAGGACCCAGAAGAAGAGAAGGAGAATTTTCTGCTCGCTACGGCACAAGTGGTCTAGAGCAAGCAACCTGTAGAATTCATGTCTGCTACGCCTAAAAGGCATAGATAGTCATACGACAAGGAGGCATACCCATCTTTTTCAAATTCCGACCCCAACAAATTTCAATCAAATATTTTTTACGATTTGCTTGTAATAGTATAACAATAATTAAAGTAAATACATCATAATATAATAATATATCTACTACATCGACCTCCTCAAAATATCTTTGACGTGGATATTAATAATGGTTACTTTTTAATATTAAAATTTGTTAGTTTAAAAATTTAAAAACGAAAAAAATAAATTAAAAGACCAACATGTAGAAATTAAATAGGTCTAGAGGATAAATAAAAATAAGTTTTTTTACACCTATAGTCCTTTATGTTTAAAGTTATTTACATATTTAACATTTATGTTTATTTTTTAGCAGTATTAACCCTATATGTTGACAAAATTAGCATTCACTAGTTTATTTTATGATTTCGTTTGTATTGTGTTACTTTACTCCATGTGCATGTTACATATCAGAGGCAAATATACCATTTTGAAAACTCTCATTCTCTTTTTCTCCCTCCCTCGCCCTCTGTATATAGGGAAAAATCACATGACATAATGCTGCGGCATGATCTTCGTTGTGGAGCTTGGGAGATGGGAAAGGAATGTTGGGAAGACGGGAAGTGAAAGTGTAGGTTCTGAGAAGAAGAAGACTGCTCATTTGGAGAATTACTCAAATTTTCGACTGCAAAATGAATAAAATATTTGGCATTTGTTATACTAAATTGCAGGTCGAACCAGCAATTTTTTCCTATATGCAGAGGGCAGAAAAGGGAAAAAAGAGAAAGAGAATTTTTAAAATGACATGTTTTTCTTGATATTTGACCTGCACATGGAGTAAACTAACAGAATACAAAAAGAATCATGAAAATGATTAGTAAATATTAATTTTGTCAACATATGAGACCAATACTGTCAAAAAATAAACATAAAAGCTAAATCTATAAAGAATTCTAAACATAAAAAAGTGTAAGTGCAAAAAAACTATAAAAAAATATAAAGAAAAAAATTATTGAATGAATCCTGAAGATAATTCATTAATTCTACAGACATATATTAGAAACTTTTACGTTTGGAAGAATTTGTATAGTGTCGAAATAGTATTCCAAATAGAATTTCCCAGTTATTTATTTATTTTAATAACTGTCCACTGTTGAGAGGATGCGAAGATATTTATTTTTTATTTTTAAAATTTATATTTCTGCTTCAATTTTCTGTGTATTTACTCGTATATTGTCAACCATATTTTCAATGTCCACCTTTTTTTCTTCTTTCTTTCTCTTTCTATTTTTCTCTCTTTGTTTCTTTCCTTCTCTCTCTGCAAATTATTTTTATCTTCCTTTTGTTTACTGTCCACGTTTTATTTCTTATCTTTTTTCACACTCGTTTCATTTTTCTTCATGGATTCTTTTTAAAAATATTTTAAAAATAAAATAAAATAAAATTAATACTTACTTTTAAAAGTTGATCATAAAATTCAAATTAAAGAATTTTATTAAAATTTCACAAATATTTTATTGAAATAACTGAGTTTGGGTGAGAAAAATAAACTGAGAATGAGAAAAAGAAAATAAGAAAAGAGAAACAAAAAATAATTGAGAAGGGGGGGAGGAGCGGGAGGGGCGGGAGGAAAAAAAAAAAAAAAAAAAAAAAAAAAAAAAAAACAAAAAAACAAAAAAACAAAAAAACAAAAAAACCACAACAGTGTGTAGCCAAAGATTAAAAAATCAGTATTGATGAAAATATTAAAAGTTAAAAATTATAGAAATATCGATAAAATATCAATATCGATTAAGAGTGGACATTTAAAAAAAACAATCAAACCGGTTGAACTGAACCAGACTTGCAGTTCGATGCAGTTTTAGGGCAATTTGGTTGGCTAGTACTGGAATATTAAAAAATTTAACCGGTTCGATTTGACAATCGATTATTGTGCATTTTCTCTGCTAAACAGACCAAACCGAACCTCCTAAGAGGTCCCTACTTAAGATCATGCCACATCACCTTGAGATAAACCCTTAGCCATCAATTTTTTGATTTTTAAAATTGCCCTTAATATCTGATAATGAATAAAATCCTAAACGTAAATCATATTTGAATCCTAATTCTAAAACACCCTCGCTGCACACCCCCTCTCTCTCTCTCTCTCTCTCTGTCCTCGACCTTTCTTTCTCTCCCTGTCTCAAACCAAAACCATCAGCAGCTCAGTTCATAACCATTGTCCACCGGCGTCTTCTCCAATCGTCAACTTGGCTTATCAGTATGAAAAGTAATAACCCTAAAATCATATTGGGTATTCTCTAGTTGTCGCCGCCTCTCCTTTCACCCTTCTTTCTCTCTCTTCTCATCTCTCATCGATTCTAACATAAATTTGACTTGTTTTAACTTGAAGTTAGAGAGCTCTTCCTCTTGATTGGAGCCACTGCTGCCATCGTTGGTATGTTGTTTAAGGTTTTATTTTGATTTCTTTATTTATTTTCCTTTTTTAGGTAAGAACCCTAAAATCATATGCTTATCAGGTGTCGTTTTTTGATTTATTTATTTATTATTTATTTTTACGTTTTTGGTGAAATCTTTGCTAATTATCTGGGTTGTTCAAGTTTTGCGTTTGTTTAGTGATGCTGGCATCATAGAGTCATATTCTATCATTGGAGCAAAAGATAATGACATCATCTTACCTAGTAAACCAGTGATGCGTTCTCGAGTTAAGAAAATCAAAGAGAGAATGCTTGGATTTGTGAAGAGAATTATGAATAAAGATTTATTCAAGTTACCAAATGACTTGAACATTTTCCTAATAATCATTTAAGCATGATGTCAAAGCAAGGGATAAATGTGGTAATGATACTCGAAAGTTGCGGAGACGAAACGACATCATTTTAAAAATAAGCATTTTATAATGGCATTTTCATAATTTTAGTTATTTTCGGATTATAATGACAGTTTCGTAATTTAGCTATTTTCGGATTATAATAGCAGTTTCATAATTTAGCTATTTTCGGATTATAATGGCAGTTTTGTAATATTTGCTACTTTTCGCATTTTATTTATTTAGGGTTAGTTTTCAGCCTTATGATTACTTTTTTAATATTTAATGGTTTAAATTGATTCTTGATCTAACCATAATCCTTATATAAAAGGGGATCAATTCCTTTGTAAGAGAGATTTTAGTTTTTAATCAATTGAAAGAATTAATTTTCTTATTGCTCCTAAGAGTGTTCTTGCAAGGTGAGGAATCAGTTTCATCTTCTTGTTGCATTAGGAGTTGAATTCTCTTATCAAAGTAGAAATACTTTGTGGCGATTATTCTTCTCTTTCTCTAGCCTTCTAATCCATATTTTTAGATACAAGTTATCTAAGGGTTTGGTATGGCGGGTTCTTGTTTTCAATTATTGTTACAATATTTCTTGTGTGTTTTGGAGTTTCAGATTCTTTAATCTTGGAGTTCCACATCATTCAAGTTTAAACTTGAAGTTGGAGCCTTGGAGCACTGTTTATTACTATTAGAATAGCATGTGAGGAGATTAGAAACTAGGTCAGTCAATCTCTATCAAAATCGTGTGTTATTGGTTGTTGGTTTTCTTTATCCGAGTTATTTTTAAACTCTGATTGTTAATCTTTAATTTGTGATCTTAGAATCAAATTTATTTTTTAGTGTTTAATTTAGTTTATTTTGTCTTGCTTTCCGATTTGTTGCTTTTAAATTTGAGCATATTAGGAGTTAAAATATTTTTGTTTGATTTATATTTTCTTTAATTTGATTTCTTTATGATTTTAAGTATTGTTAGTCTCAGGTAACATGTTTAGTTTGTTAGTTAGTTTATTAGTTTATTAGTAGTTAAGCATTCTAAGATTTACAGTTGATTAGTAGTTAAGTATTCTAAGATTTACATATAACAAGTAATATAAAATTTAAAATTAATGCTGGATGGTAATTGATAACTGATAACGTATAACTTGACCTATAGTGGCCCAAAACGTATTATGAATTTATGATTAAAGATGAATTTATGATGGTACGATAATGTATTATAAATTGTTTTAAGGGTTATTTAAAAAAAAAAAAATTAGGCTCAATAGTGGCCCAATACATAAGCCCGCTCGGTTTGGTTAGACAATTACATTATAACTGATTGGTCAATTCGGTCTCATTTTCCGGTCAAAACCGAACCAAGTCGCATCACGTCCACCTTTAATATTGATAAACAATTTTAATAAAACTTCATGATATGCTTATTTATTAAATACTTTATCAATTTAACTATAAAAGTTGAAATATTAATGAGTGAAAATTATGTTTCTCATAATCAAGAGATCTATAATACTAGTTGACGGTAACAAAAATATTATTATCAAATAATGAATTATTCATTTATTAATATAATAATACAAATACATAAATACTTAAATATGACTAATACCATATAGAATTTGTTAGTGGTTAAATTTGTACTCTCGTATTGAGAAAAATATTGATCAAAAAATACATATCTTTAATAGTTTTGCATGTAATTATTATTATGTCAACTATATTAATATAATATGTGATTGTTAATATTGCTATTGTGATGTTCTACATCAAAAGCCTATGTTTTTTCTCTACATAACATTTTCCAAATAACAAAACCCACTCATGTTATATTACAATTTAAAAATAATGATGAAACATTTGAAAAAATAAAAAAAAATGATAAAAATAATACAAAATAAGGATTACAATTTGATAACAAGAGAAAAAATTATAATTTAAAAAAATATACCCATGTTGTACCTATGCGTAATTTTTTAAATCATATTATTTTAAAATTTTATAATAATTAAAAAATATTATAATTTTATATTTTAAAAAATCAATAATATTTTAAATTTTTTAAAAAAATTAATGAATATTTTTCAAAATTTTCATAGAATTTTCTATTGATATTTTCAAATATTTCTATAAAAATTATAAAAATTTTAATAGAATTCTCATAAAAATATCAAAAAAAATATTAAAAATTTTGATAAAAATTATAAAAATTTTAACCGCAATTTTTTGGGAGGCAAATATTTTTTCCATAGCATTAAAAAATGAAATTTTGTAAAAATTCGTAGATTTATAGATTTTTTCATCCATGTGTGTAGCAAAAGAGTTTATCCAATAAACAGGAAAAAAAAAAAAAAGTGCTAGTGTCTCTGTTCGGTTAGTCCGGCTNGTTGTACCTATATGTAATATTTGATAGCATATCATTTTAAAATTTTATAATAATTAAAAAATATTATATTTTTTATATTTTTTAAAAATCAATAATATTTTTAATTTTATTTTAAAATTAATAAATATTTTTCAAAATTTTCATAGAAATTCTATGGATAATTCAGAAATTTCTTTAGATATTTGAAAAAATTCAATAGAAATTATGAAAATTTTAATCGAATTGTGAAGAAATTAATATAGAAATTTTAACGAAAATATTGAAAAAATATAACAGAAACATAAAAAATTATAACGAAAATTATAAAAATTAGACTATAATTTTTTAAAAAGAAAATATCATTTTCATGGCATAAAATTTTTTTTTGTAAATATTTCTTGAAAATTATATATTTTTTCATCCATGATTATGGTCTTATGAAGACAAATATTATCCTTTATGTAATGTGTGATCGGCTTGGAATTTGCCAATAGAGGCTTTTGTTGCCAGTAGTAAAATCCCAACCACATAACCAAACATCCGATCTGATCGTTTTTGGGCCCTTAAGCTATGATTCAGAATAGTTTTTTTTTTTAACCAATGTCCAGTTTTTGGGCCTTAAAATGGCTTTTTTTTTTTTTTTTTTTTTTTTNGTGCGGATAGTTGAAGAAATAAGCAAATTCATCTCAAAGTTAAATAATTTTGTTCATCTTGATTATTCATTTGTCTTTTTTTTTTTTTTTCTAAAGCCTTTTGTCTTCAACTACTTACATTCTAACAAACTGAAACAGTATAATATTTTTAATTTCATTTTAACTTATATTTCACTCTTTAAAACAACAGAAATTCAATTAAAAAATTAAATATTCATTTTGACATCCACTACAATTATTATAACCTTTTGATGATGAATATATAGATCAATTGTAGAAGGACATAAAAATATAAGAAAGAAGGTCTCTACATTAGTGTGGACGCAAATATTGTCAAAAGCAAAGGCATTTTAAATTGTATATTCAGCAATCAGGATACGCAAATGTAATCTTAGAATTTAATTTTTTTGGACGAATCTAAGAATTTAATTTGCTTTCTGAATACAGTTCCGACCATTCAAATATTTTATAGGCGGTGGCAATTCTTTTTTATTTTATTTTCATTTTTCCTTTTGTTCTATTTAAAATTTAAGAGAAGGGAAAACTTGGATCAAGTGGAGCCGCTTGTGCTCCATGTGGGCTAAAAGCTCCCGCTATTTTGTGCTCAACTTCAATATATTGCTGTCGTTTTGTTAGAAACAGCCCAAAGTATATGGAAATAGACAAGAAAATGGGAATTAAAGCAACGAATGACTTTCTATTATCTTTTTCTTCTTGCTTTCACCATGCTTTCACTATCACCTATCAGAATAAAAGATTGCGAAATCAGTAGAAGTTATTGGCTAAGCAATGACCTCATTCTCAATGTCGTACACATACCAACAGCTTTTAAAGCTTGCGCATTTTCCAGCTTTCAATAGCAATGACGGCGTTTCATAAAAAAAATAAATAAATAAGTAAATAGCAATGACGGCATTGTCTATTCGTTAGAGATAAGAGGGGTATTGAAAACCTGTTTAATAGACATGTAAAATAAGTTTAAAAGTTTAAATTGGATCAAATCTACTTGAAAAAATTCAGATTAAATCCAAACTCAAAATGGTCGACTTCAAAATTATTCAATTTTATTTTGGACTAAGTTTGTGCTATAGATTTTTAGTATAGATCTTGTTTGATGTTTAACTCATTGAATTATCCGTTGCGCTAGTCTAAAATATAGTATAAAATCCGCTCATTTAGGTCCGTCTGAATTTTAGTATGATATAACTTATTTTAATTTATTTTATATGTTTCAACAAACTATTTATTCAAATTATAAACCATATCTAATTAATAATTTTTTTGATGAAATACTAATAATTAATAATCTAGTAGTGTGTATACATAAACAATCTATTTGACATTTATAAAGCTGAATATTGCGTTTTAAATTTTAAAATATTGGTCCGCTCCAATCTAATTTGAACTCTCTCTCTCATTTGAAAAAGTCCAGTTTGAATATAAAATTCTAGGTTTGGACTGGGCTGGAAGGTATGAATTCTGAGTCCCTATTTTTTTAATATCACTTTTGCTCCTTCTATTTTATTTTTTTTTCACAAATACAAAATTTCGTCAAATTGCTTTTTTACATTTCATATTTGTTTGCCTTTAGTTTTGTTTACTGGTCAAACTATAATCAAGATATATTTTAATCAGAAAGGCAATTTTGACTTCATGTTTATTCAAATATACAAAAAAGGAAAAGAAAATAAAGAAAAACCAATAAAAAGACCAATCACTATTTTTTTTTCAGTTTCTTACTAACATGTATATCTAAAAGAAAAGCTGAATGAAATTTAAAATACTATTTGAAAATAAAAATAAAAATAAAATGTAAATGGATTATTTATATGCATGTATAGATAAATAAATAAAAAATTAAAGTCAAATATGAATTGACTAATAGCTTTTGTTTTTTTTTTTTTTTGGGGGTAATATTTTGGGGAACTGATTGACTAATAGCTTGACTACAAAGGTAAAAGTGAAGCCAAAACGAAATGTAAACGGGCTAAAATGAAGTATAAGAGCGCTATAGTAAAATTTTCTTAATAAAGATGCATTAATGAAATAAGTTAAAAATAGAAAATTTTTTACAATGCTATCAAATTTTATCATAAAATTTTAAAAAATATTACTCAATTATGGATAATATTATTCTATTATAGATTTTACAATGTTACGTGATTATGAATCAGTATTACTCATCCATAAAAAAATAATATTTGTTCATAATAAAATAATATTGTCCATGATAGAATAATACTGTCCATAATAAGATAATATTTTTTAAAATTTTATAGTTTAACTCTAAACAAAAAAGTTACACGGTATTTTTTTCTCAAAATAGAGGATGAAAAATTACAAAATACCACCTCATCTTAACTTGTGTTTTTGTTTAAGGAAAACAATTAATTTATGTTTTAATTGAAAGATTTATTCCATGTAAACATGCAATAACATAGAATCATAATTGAACAATCTTGCATGTATAATCCAAACGACGTTCATAATCTATAGTTATCAACATAATGGTTAGGCCTTTTACCTTCATACGCAGATGTTAATCCATATGCCATATTTCTGAATCACCGGTACAACACTGGCCATCATGTAATAACAGAAGCAATGGACAATAGCCACAGCGATATCTAACCAAGTCTCTGTTTTTCAAGGCTTTCTTAAAACCCTCGTAGCTATAAGATCTAGCCTAAGATGAATAAATATATATTATATATAAAATGTTTTTAACGTTATAGGTTTTTTTTATATAATTAAAAAATTTAATTAAGAATAAGAATAATAATACTTAAATATAACTGATAAACATATATGGGCTTATAAAATGAGACTAGATTCTTCAGTTCGATGTGCTAACTTAAGAATTATAGAGAGACTGTGTCTAAAGGCTTCATTGCAAAAATTAGCAAACAAGTCCAAACCATTTGTGGTACAAATAAGCTTTGAAAATGAGTCACATGATTATGACTAGTTTACACATTAATAAAATTTACATTCCACTTGGACTGCATAATTTCCTAAAACGAAATACCATTTAATCTAAGCACATTTCATTCCAATATAGCATGACAATATACCAAACTAGGTAATAGAGATTCTCTTAGTAAACTTCCCAAACTTATATATAATTTCAACTGAGTAAATTGAATGTCATACACTTAATTTAGGTAGTAGATATTTACCTTATTACGTACAAGCACATATATAGACTAAAAGACTCATATAGGCATGCTAGCATAAAAAGCAACAATATGTGTAATTAAATATCAACAATAATTTAGATACATATATGTATTGCTTACAAGAAAATACCCATACGATTTACAACATAAAACATGGACATTATTGTAGATTTTAAACTCCCACAGAGTCATATCAATCTCACATTTCCCATAACTCCATGTGTGACACATGCTCCTAAAAAATGAGTATAAGTTAGCCTTGAGTTTGCCACCATGTTTTAATATTTTCATACATAACAAACTAACTCTCAACAAAATGGTACGGCATTAATGGCCATATGCAATCCATTCGCCGAAAATAATATTCTCATAGTCTCAAAACATGCCAGGTACACTCTTCCTTCATGGTCAATGAAGTTGTAAGTGTTTGTCCAACACCCTTTTAGAAGATGTCTTCCACTATCATAATAAAATATTCTCGTACTTTTCATTATCCACATATAATGGTAGTAATTGGCATAACACAAAGAATGCTCCAAGTTTTGGAAATAATAAAGCACATGAGTGCATAATTCACAAGATAATGCAACAACAATCTTTGCACTCCATTCAATTTATAAAAATACACATAATGTCACTAGGGTACTCGTAGTATAAAACAGGTCAGAGATAGTGAACGAAATCACCACCCTCAAATGCATTCTAAGTCATGGATAGGTTAGCGTAGAACCTGTGATTTAGAGTATTTTATCAATTTCTACTACCATTTCAAGCATCTTATTAAGTAATCAAACCAAAAATAAAGTTAACACGTAAACATTCTATAATACAAAATTACAATTAAACAATATTCTTACATGCATATCTCAAAAACTGTTCATAATCTTTATTTATCAATAAAATAGTTTGGCTATTTATCTTCATAAGCAGATGTTAATCTAGAGGCCATATTTCTGAATCACCAATACTTCAATTATGTAAACAAAGACACAAAATAGAAGCATTGGACAATAGCCACAAAAATATCAAACCAAGTATCTGATTTTCAAGGCTTTCTCAAAAACCTCACAGCCACAAGATCCAGCATCAAATGAATAAACATATATTATATAAAACATTTTTAACGTAGTAGTAGTAGTAGTAGTAATAATAATAATAATAATAATAGGATGTTGTGTTCACCATGAAGGGTCACCAAAAGTAAAATAAAAATTGTATTGAAGGATAATCGAACTACGATTCTGAACCAATAAAGACCAAGACAACCTTGTAACAGTTAGTAAACAAACAAAATCAAAAGACCCTAAACACGTTGGACCCAAAAATCACATATGCCTACAAAAACAAACCCCAATAAGAACAAGTACCCAGCCCAATGCACAAACCAGTGCACACTTGGCACCAAAATTACAACAAGCTCAAAAAGTTGGAATTTGGTAGAATTTATGCTAGGCTTTTTTTTTTTTTTTTGGGATCGGAGAGAAAATTGCAGTGCCCAGCTCTATGACCATCAAACTGAGCTTCGGGCTTTGAATTTAAAGCATAGACTCAAATTTGAAATACAAAATTTGAACTAAAAGCATTGCCATACAATAAGATTTGTGAGCAGAAGCAAAAAAATCTAGAAGTGAATGCCACGACACCTGCTGTAAAAAGATTGAGAGCAACGAGCCCTATAAATACTAGGAACTTTATGTGATTTAGAGTTGATGAGATCTACAACATATCTCGAATCACACACTCTAACCAAGTCTAATTCCAGTCCTTATCCCTAGCCAACTCCAAAACATGAATAACATAGGTTAACTCAGCTTTAAAAGCATAAACAACGCCATAAGGCATAACAAACCAATTTTTAACAATGCCCCTACTATTTTGATAGGCATAAACAATTATTGTTTTACGGTAACGACCCGAATTCGCTCACATTGCTTGTTTGTGAATTTGGACTAGGTTGACCAGAAGGAGGCTCGATGTTGACTTTTTATTTGGGCAAGTTTTTACTCAAACCTTATCAAGCTTAGCGTAGAGGCCATCGCTACAAGTCTTTTGACTGTCAGCACGCCCAAATTGGAGTTGTAGATTTTTAAATATGGTCAATCAAAAATTGTATTTTAATTTCAGGATCAGTTTAAACTTATATGTACTTTTTTTAATTTTAAACTGATGCATTTATGTGCATTTTGAGAAATTTAATTCAAATATTTGTGCCCTACAGCTGTCAACAACTAAAAGGGCTCACATAATAAAAAACCTATAAATATAAAATATAATAAATCTAATATGTTAGTTTCACGCTTTCCAAACGTGACTATTCATCATCTTCCACATTTTCTTATGCAATCTGGTAAGATGAGAGAGAAAGTAGATCTTGTGGCAATACCAAGTTTGAGGGGCTGTATCTTTCTCATCTGGTGGATTTATGATGCGTTCTTCATATCGTTGGAAAGCTTGTGAGATGAGCTGCACGGTCGTACAAATTTAGTCACCAGAAAATTATAGTAACCTGTTGAAAAATGGTCTTAAAGTGATAGAAAAACCACTCAAACAACCACCATTTCTACCTAGATCCCCACCTTTTTCCAGCGAGTGGCATGACACAGCCACTTCCATGGGAACCAAACCATCTCCGCGACCTTGTTTGCATCTCGTCAAGCTTCGACGATTTTCTTATGCGCCGCACGCGCCTCCCAATTTTGGTTCAACTTGGTGTCTCGCATCGCCACCATTCTCCTCCACCGCTGGCGAGTGGTGGTGCACCACCAACCTAGAAAGCTTCATGTCGTGCCGACTAGGCTAACTATAGGTTCCCCATTTGCCTCTTTTACCGTTAACATCTCCGACGAACTCTATCTTCGGCCGAAACTTCATATTCTCCAACAAAGCAAACAGCGGAGAGTGGGTGCTCACCATCTGTCTCAACATGTTCATTGGGTCATGTGCAAACTAGCTATGTCATCAATTTGATCCAAGTTTGGCCAGATTCGAAAACGCCTAATTTTAGCCATGAACACAACCTTTCAGGAATTATTCTGCCCTTTGACACTAAAGAATCACCAAATTGAAGGTAATTTCTTATTTCTTGCATCTTCAATTGCATTTCGATATAAAGTTTGTAGAGAACAAACTTGAAATAGAAAAAATCCAAATTTCAATCCGAAGCTGAAATTAGAGATTGAAATCAGACTGCTTCAAAATGAAATTGAGTAAGTTTGGACACTCAATTAGATCCCTAGAGGTGTTAGAAACATAACCCAATGCTTAATTATGGAGAAAATCAAAAGTCTTAAATTTTATGTATATAGCCAATAAGGGCATTTTTGTAATTACTGAAATTCAAGAGCACTTTTAGTAATTAGTGTTTTAATCTTGTAATTAGGAACTTAGGAAACTCCCCTGAGCCTTTGGCTAATTTTTTCAATAATTAAAAGAAATTTTGGTGAATTATTTTAGGCATTCGTGTACAGGCGAGAGCTGGACCAGAGATCCATTAAGAGTGCGCATATGATCAGTGAATGTATTTATTTTCTAAATATTTTGGGATTATATACTATATGATTGAATTGCATTTGATTTATTTTGCTTGGATTTTCTTGTGCATTTAAATTATGCTTATTGAATATATGATACATGGATTTGCTAAATCTAGAATATATCTGTATTTGTGATTTTAATGAACTCATTTTTTGGGATGTCGATCCGTTGTGATGAGTTATACCCCCCTCCCCCTGCATGTGACGCCATTAGGACGCTGAGGGTCACACGACACGATATTAGAGTGTGGCACAAGTTTTGATATATGATTATTGATTTATGGTTTTAGATTCGTTTTTGAATTTATGGGTTGTAGCCCATCTATTGATTTTATGGGTTGTGGCCCATCTGCTTGGTATTTTATGAGAATATGCTCAACAAAATGAATTGAAATGTTTTATGAAATTTATTTATGATTCTGATGATTGATCTGTGATTTTAAGTGATTATGTTAAATTATGTTTTTGCCCTTAAATCATATTATAATGATTTAATGATTTTTGGGAATAAAGCTAAGGGTTTTATGAAATTATTTTCAAACGGGGAACTTTTCAAAGAGTGAAGTGAGGTTTTGAGTGTAAATTTTTTTTTTACTTATCTAGACATCTATTTTGTAATCACTTAGGAGCACTCATTGAGATATTTATATCTCAAATTTTGTATTTTAACCACGTTCTCCCAAATCCTAGCTGTAGGTTTTCGTGAGCTACCGTCGACATTGCATCCGTGCTTAGCTTCTGCTACTGTTTATGGTTTATGTAATAGACTCTGCACTTTTATTTTGTTTACTTTCGGATTGTATTATTTATAAATTCTACTTATCTTACTTAGTCACTCTGACATCCCACCTACTTTCCTAATTGATTTAATAGTTTTGTATGACAATTAGTATATCGTTGTGATGCATGCTTTATCCATAAATTATATCTTACTTATTGCTTACTTGTTTAAAAAATTATATCTGAAATTGGAATTTGAGTGCCTTCTCGATTTCCATATTGTGCTATCAAGCTATGCCTCGAAATATAAGACATATACCTAACATTTTCAACTGGAATAAGTAAATTCGGAGTTCATTTGGTCATCCGAAATGTACTTGGAATTTGTCTAACAGGCATTGAAGATATAAAGAAAAGTGTCTTTGCCAACTAGGATGCCACCTATACATGGATATTGGGGATTGCCACATCATCACTCTCTAGCCAGGTGTATATTTGTTGCCACATCATATGCCACTTGAGATGTCAGATTATTCTAATTATATTAATTGGGATAATAATTGGAGAAGGAATTAGAGTAGAAAAGAAAGTTGATTCCTAAAGATATATGGATAGTTTCCTTATCTAAGTGTGAATGTGATGTTCTTTGGAGGCACCAATGACTTAAAATAACCCTATAGGGCCAGCCATATGAAGGAAATTTAGGAGATTTGGTTTTGATAAATATTTAATCTCCTATTATATTGGAAGATTACATCTAGGGTTACATAGTAACTCTAGAGTGTCTTTTATTTCAACTAGTAAAACTGTCCTATAAATACCATGCACCTTGAAGCTTTATTCATATTCATTCAAGGAGGCAAAAAGAGAAAGATAAGAGGTCTAAGGTCTAGAGTATTAGGTTTTTATATTAGTTTTGAGGGTTTTTACAAATGAGATTTTGGCTACACAAAAGTTATAGAGCAAAAGAGAATTTTGGCAAGCACTAGTGGATGAGTTCAACCTTGTTCTAGAAACATATTTGGAGAAGCCAAAGAAGGAGGAATAGAGAAGGAATTCGGCAGCAATCAACTATTGGATTTACTTTCTCTTTTCTTAATTCTCTTTGTTATTCACTATATGTTTTCTTTTGAATATGTGATGGCTATTCTTAAAAACATGTGTAACTAAGTTTCTATTAGGATGATGATGTAGCCCTATTATGACTATTTAGTTTTTAATGCATGTTTGGTTTTAATATATATTCATAGTTAAAATTTCATTGTAGTTCTTAATGCTTCCATGAAAAAATGGATAGATCTAGTATTATATTGGCTTAGGAATAAGGGATATAATATGGAAGGGCAATGAAATATATGGAAATATGAATATTGCATGCCTTAGTGAAAACTTTGACAAGAGCTTATTGGGTTTGCATGTCTAGGGCTTAAATTTCAGTGTTTAGATTAGGGATAGTTAAATACATTGTGCTTGCTAAACTAGAATGCATTGTGGAATTAACTTCTAGTTACTTTTGGTCAAAGAGAGATTAATCTTATGAATTTATCATGCATTAAGACTAAATAGGAATAATAGTGGTAAAATCATAATCCTTGTTTCATCAAACATTTGAGATCTTTATTAATTACTTTCACTACCTTGTCTTGCTTTTACAATTGCTTTCAATTTAATTATTTCTTTGCTACACAACATCAATCAATCCAACAAACAATCTTCTTTTACTTTTCTTAATTTGATTAACAATAGATTTATACTAGAGACATTATTCTCTATGGAATCAATATTGGTTTTCTTATAGATACCATTTTATTACTTGTTGATTCATGCACTTGCAAGTTATCAATTTTCACCACAACATATTCCTAAAAAAACTGGCACCATCTGTAATCCCAGGAGAATCCAAAACAGCCCCATCAGGAGCTAATAAAGCAGCGGAAGTTGCCAGGTGACTAAAATAATTTTTGGAGCCCAAGGATGCAATAGATTAGCACCAAGCTTATGTAGAATGAGCAAAGTATCAACCTCATTTAATATAGTCCTATTATTTGAAACATTAGCCTCTTTAATAGCTCAATTAATAAACCCCAAACCCTTACTAATGGGAATAAAAACCCTTCCATCTACAAAATGGTTTCTAGAAAACCAAATTAAAGAAAAGGCTCCAATAATTGCTGCCGCCCATAAAATAATTTAAAAAATCATTTAGCTTTTATAGCCAAAAAAAGAGATCTACCAAACTATCAGAAAGAACAAGATTGACCAAAAAGATGCATAATAAAATCCTAGATTGCCATGGCATAAGGACAAATAATTTGTGCCAATTAATGACAGAGCCTTGTGACGATTTAAAATTTATCACATTTAATGTACAATATGTGACAATTCAGCTGTAACCGTCACTATAGGCCCTACTTATATGACGGTTAAGTGAACGTTGCAAAGATTTCCATCAAAAAAAAAAAACTTATTTTCTTGTAGTGTTCAATTCTGGAATCATTCGGGACGTTTTTTTATTATGCATAATTTATATTTATGGAAATATTATTTAATTTTGTTCCCAACACATTATGAGAGACATCATTTGAAGTTTTTTGGAAAAAAAAGTTATGGTCATTTTCTAAAAAGAGAAAAAAGAAAAAGAAACAAACCAAGTTGTCTCAGGATTTGTGAAAATTAACGATAGCTTTATTTATATTTATTTTGTTGCATTAAAGAATCATTTCATTTACATATACTTGTTTGGTTGTTTCGAGATTTATAAATTATCTATTTTAATATTATCTAAACATAGAAGTATTATTAATGGTCTATGCCTGGAGGTTTTTTCTAGCCTTTGTATTCAGTTGAGTCTCTAGTTATGTAAGAGACTATGAAGAGGAAATTTGAAAGGATGCTCCAACAACAATTTTTTATTTATGCTTTTTATTTTTATTTTCTTTATAAACATTTATAGCTTTACATATACCACCTCTTTGTTTTTATATAAATTATCTCTAAAATATTATTTTATTAATTTTAAAGGGGAAATAAATACAAAAAAAAAAATTTAATTTAAAAAAAAATAGCATATCTCGAAGTACAATCTTATGTGTGTGTGTAAGTGATATATCAATCGAGCAAATCATAGTTGACTGTCTCTCAAATATTATTAATAGTAAAGAAATTTGTGCTACATTAAATTAAAATAATATAGCATTATAATGAAAAGTTGATTTGACTAGTGCATATGGACAATAAAATTAATTTTTTATATTAAAATATTATAATAAATAGTGTTTTGGAGCATTTTCTGAAAAAAATTTACTCTTTTAAGTAAATAGTATAAGATAAAGAGCCTTTTGAAAATATTCTAAAATGAAAATTTTTAAATTATGAATATTATAATTTGTTTGAGATTTATCTTATATTCTCTATATCTCTTTGGTGAATTTTTTTAAAGTGATGAGTTTGTGGTTCAGTATCCTTGGTTCTATCTTTTGGGTGGTGATATTTTGATTTTCTTATGCATTTTTGTATCCCTTTGTGAATCTTTGGTGGCAAGCTATTTACCCTTTGCTAAATTCTCATTTGATTGGTGCTTTTTGTATCCCCTTTGAAATTTTGTATTATATTTCAGTTTTGATGAGTTGCCTTTGTAGTATTTTTCACTATATCCAATTTCAATGATCTTGCCCTATATGTAGTCCGTATATATTAACAATTGATGAGATTTTTGATCAAGTTTTAACCCCTAAATAAAGTTACAAATGTGGCATTAGTGTAGGTTCGAAATCCGTACCTGCAAAGGCTTGCCTCTATGCCTCCCACTTTGAACATCAACTTCGAGAAAACAAACAAAGAGAGGAAGCAACAATAGCTCGAGAAGCAGAATCACTTAAGATGTACTAAAAGATTGAAGCTATGCTGAAGGAAATGGACAAAAGCATAGCAAAAATTACTAAGTTTAAGAAGGAATATAAATCCATGGGTAGACACGTCGAATTCACTTCAGAATGGGATGCTACCTTTGCCAATGATGGGGACTGTAAGTTTGTAAGTAAACATGGCAACCTACCTATCCATTACACTTCATCTCAATTTTGTTTTATAGTGAATGATGGTGGGGGGCTCCTAGCTAAATGATGATGGATATATGTTAATTTGTCTTCCGATTGCAGGTTAATTTTTGTTACTCTATTTGAGGGACATATTGTTAGAATAATTATGTGGATTTGACATAATTAAGTGAACTCACTTACTGGACTTTAATGTTTCTAATAATAAGATTGGACATATTGCTTAATATATAGTAATGAGGCCCACTGAAATCACTAATGTGTGAGTCCATTAGAATAGATGGGTCTATTAGACCAAAGGAACCTAATGTCTTTTTTTTAGTAGAATCTTATTAGAATTTGGACTCATTTCTATTTTTATATATTATTATTATAATTTATATTATTATTTTGTGTGGGTTATAAATATGAGATGAGAGCTATTCTTTTAGATATACGTATTACTTTTAACCTAATGAGAAAGTGCATAAAGTTGAGAGGGTTGGTTTCATAATGGTCTCTATAACATATTTATTATTTTTGTAGGCTCTACAACAATTGGAAATCAATGGCAGACTATGATGAACGGTATATTGATATGTGCTATTGAATAACATGAGATCTAAATGAGATATTAATTTATCCGTTGCATTTATGTGTATTATCTCATAATATGTTTATTAAATTTCAACATTGGTATCAGAGATGTTCATGATTGTTCAATATGCTGTATTTATGGATCTTTTCCTAAACGAAAATATTTTTTAATTTTATGTTAAATTGATTTTTCCGAATAGTTTAACTTTTATTATTGTATTATTTAAAAAATTAAATTTGTTATGACTTTTGGGCTTTTATACTTGATTGTTCAAAGGTTTTATCAAAATTTTGTAAAGTTGGGTTAGAAAGAAATTGAAGCTTAGTTTTGGATAATTGATGTTTGCGAACATGTTTTATGCTTTACTTCATCTGGAATGTATGAAAGGTCAATTTTGGTGCTACACTGTTTTTGCATTTAGGGTTTATGTAACCAATTGATAAATTTTTGATTTTTTGTAATACTGATGTTTTGATCAAAATTATTGTCTAGTTTTTGTTATATGGTCAACCTTGAACATATTTGATGCCTTTAATTGATTGTTTTCGGTTTGATTGGTTAAGAAATCAAAAATTGAGTTTGAATATGGCCAAACAAGGGTTTTCTCTTGGGTATGTGTATTTCGGCCACTATTGGCCAAATAAACACTGTAGATAGTTCAGAAAGTGGACGAAGATCAAAACTCTTCAAACGGCAACAAAAATGGAGGCCGAAACAGTAAAAACCGACTGGGCCGAAGAAGCAAGTCGCGGTAACCTACCAATTTGTAAATCGGGTCAATCTCGACACGAATGGATGTTGAAAAAGGATGATATCAGCATATCGGTTTGCTGACGTCGTCATTAGGTTTTTCCAAAAAATATATATATATATATTTTTTTAATTTTACATTATGGTTTTAAATGACCAAAAAAATATTTTTCTCCAACTTGATTTATTTATTAAAAAATGACTTTATTATATTACTTTTTTTTTTATGATATTGTCATTTTTCATGACTTTATGTTTAAAATTTGACATAGTAGTGTGAAATGTTTAAATTTTTATCTGTCGTAAAGTTTGACATGTCCAAACAATGAAATTGTCAATATATATACTTTATACGAAATTATAATTTTTTTTTGGGCAAAATTTTTTTTCTCAATTTATGATTTTATTAAAATTGTCTTTTTTAAAGGTAATTTTAATTGCATGCACTTGATTGGATTTTGTGTCAATTTTTTGACATACTACTGAAGAATGATAAAATTCTTGCCTGTTGTAAGATTTGACATTTCTAAACTATGAAATTGTCATGAGATTAATACTTATTTTATGAAACTTGATTTGTCCATATCATAATATTGTTAAAAAAAATTGATTAATTAAAAAAAATTGGCATAGTGGTATAGGATGTTAAGTAGGACTGGGCAAAACCCGACCGGACTGACAAAATTGGCCGAACTGAACCTGACAGTCCGGTTTCGGTGCTATATTTATGTCTAATCCGGTTCATTTAAATTGAAAAACCGAGTTAACCGGTCAATTTCTGGTTCTAGTGAAAAAAATTGCCGAACTAGACCGAACCGAACCGGCATACACATTCCCAATTGTAATTTTCCTAAAATACCCTCATATTTCAGTTATTTTTTTTTGAAATACCCTTATATTTCAAAATGTAAAACCCTAACTTATTATCTCTTTGTCTCATTTTTCCATTTCAGCCGCATCACCCCATTCTCCCAATTCAGCGACAGCATCTCTCCCCCTCACCACCTCTCCTCCCCCCTCACCACCTCTCCTTTCTCTTTCTCTCGCACCTTATAATTTTTTATTACTTTCTCTCACTCTTCACTCTCCATTTTCAACCGCCGCCTCTTTCTCTCTCGATCTATCTTTTTTTTTCCCCTCAAATCTCCTCATAACCCATAACAAACACTAGATTAGGAACGAAAATGGAGGAAAATGAGTTTTTTATTTTATTTTTTTTGGTATTGTTTACTGATTTTTTTTCTTCTTTGGGTTGATTTTGTGGATCTGTCGATGGTGGAGGGTCTGTGATAAGCATCTGCAACTGAGGCAAAACCGACCGAGTAAAACTGAAGCCGATCGACTTTTTCGGTTCAGTTTTTGCTCGGTTACGAAGGGTTTCTAGGTTTGGTTCGGTTGGCCACTCACCATCCACCGAACTGGTCAGTTCGGTGTAAAATCCGGCCAAAAACCTGCCGAACCGACCGATGCCCCCACCTCTAATGTTAAGTACTTGCCCGTCGTGAGACTTAGCTTGTCTATATCATGAATTTGTCAATGCAGTAATATTTATATAAATTTGACATAGTGGTCTAGAATATTTAAATACTTGTGAGTCATAAGACTTAGCTTGCCTATATCATGAAATTGTGCATGTATTTTCTCCCAAATTGAATTGATACTAAGGTTCATACTAAGGCTTAATTATTTGGTAGGATGCTTATATTAGTGAAGGGAGTTAGTTAGATGCCATGAACTGCATGTTCTTGTTTACCTTGTCGGTAACTGGTTCAATGCATCTAGTTGTGGTGTTTAATTAACTATTCTTACATGTGTATGGGTTTCTTTTGTGCTCAGAGAGCCCTAGCGATTTATTTTATTTAATATATATATATATATATATATATATATATATTGGAGGTTGAGAAATGGGTTAATGCATGATCTTGTTGAAATGTGTATGCTGTTAATATTTGTCGTTTCTGCAGCTGTGAGCATTTCAGAAGTACTCTGCCTATATTTGCCATGATTGTTTAATGAAGTTTGTTGTGATATGTAAGACTCTGCTGAATTTGTTTAAAGATAAAGTTGATTTAAGCTTTGACAATAATTCCACCGAAGAAGCCTATTATTTAAACCACTACAAGACTAGAAAGTTGTGTGAAGATTGAAATTGTTTAAACAACTATTACTGATGATATTGGAGCATTATATGAATGAATACACTTTAAAGAATCTTTGACATTGTCACAACCTATATGTCTTTTGTGAAAATTGGCATAAGGCTTGCCAAGTTTGACGTAAATGGTAATACACTTTAAAGAATCTTTGACATTGTCACAACCTATATGTCTTTTGTGAAAATTGGCATAAGGCTTGCCAAGTTTGACGTAAATGGTAAGCATTATCGCTAAATTAATGTTTTCTTCTCTGTAAAGTTGGTAATATGAGAATATTTTGATTCATAGTCGAATCATGTTACAATACTCAACAAATTGAAAGATTTTTTTGGAACAAAAGATTGTGATATTAGTAATAGGAAGCAAACATAATGCTTAGATGAAAAAATCAACAAGCTTGAATTGACCAACCAACCTTAAGTAAATATTGATATTTATGAAAGATGGATGAAGTTTTTTATACACTGTTGATGAGGTAAGTTGAATTCTATTTTATTTTTGAATATAAATTATTATAGTTTTTCATTATGGTGTAAAAGTGGTGTTCTTTGGATTAAAGAACTATTTTAATTTTAATTTTGTTTGGTAATAGAAGAACTATTTTGAATTGGATAAGCATCTCTGTGTGGTATTTTGTATACACTTGAATTGTACGATGTTGTGGTTGTTGTTATTATTACTCTAAAATATGCGATAATTGAGGATAATTCTTCTCTATTGCAAAGTAAATTTTTTGAGTCATATCTTTTGGAAAAGAGATGTAAGGATTAGTAATAAATGGTACATTACTAGTCTTGGTATTTAGCATATTTTTATTGATGTTGAGTTAAGAGATGTAAATTATTGCTAAAGTTAAAAAGAGAAAGTTGGTATGTGAAGATATTTTGTATTAATTTGCACAGATGGTTGTGGAATTTTGGCTCTATCAATTTTGAGATGGGCAAATTAGAGCTTCAAAGGAATAAGAGAATATAAAAGCTTTAAAGTCTGACATAGATGGTAGTTACTATGTAATCTTTGATAAGATTGACAGGAACTTTAGGCCATCTGAAAAGTATTTGCAGGAATGCAGTAATAAGACATAGTTTATAATGCTAGAGATGAGAAGTCACACATTTTTTGATATAGTGCGATGTATGCTGGAATATTTACTTAAATTTTCTTGTGGATGAGGTTTGAGGACTTCAACATATTACCTGAAGTCAGATGAGAAGCCTAGTTCTTTTTTCAAGTATAGTATAAGATTGTGAATGTTTGGTAAAACCTATAATTTCCTGATCTAGATATTGGATTTAAGACTATTGGTGGTCATTTATTGGGTCTATATATTTCATATGTTATTTATAATCTCATACCAACAGTATTGTTGAGTTAGACAAAGTTGGATATATTTTGAAGATGATGTTGGCACTGATCTTGGTCAAAGACCAAGAGAGGTTGAGCTTTGGAAATGTAAGTACGTTTGTTCAATATGGATGAACCCATTGATGAAGGACCTGGAGTTCAGAATATCTATTTGGTAAGGATGTGCTTTTAAAAGGGTCATAAAGGGTATGTAGACAGGTTATATATGATGGTTATGTTGTTTTGCAGAACATGAATCTGATATAAGTGGTGAATTAGATTCAACAATTATTGGGAAGCTAAAAGTATTTTGCAATCTAATTTTGAGTTAGATGCGATGAATGATAATATTACATTTATGGTACATAATGTGATTTTGAATGCAGTTAAATTGTTATTATAATGCAAACTTGTTGATTGAAAATAGATTTTTCAGATTAAACTTGTCTCCAATGGTTAAGTTGAAATGTATAAAACTGAGATTTATGGTTAAAATTTTAGCCAAAAGGAGGAGTTGCATTTGATGAATGTCAAAACTACGTTGTTTAAATGGGTATCTATGTAAAGACATTTGAATGGTACAACAAGTTGGAATCCGAAAGTTAGGGAATGAATATTTTCTTTGTATGCTCAATAAGTTAATTTATGGATTGAGCAAGCCTTGATACAGTGGTATATCTATGTTTGAAGACGGCACCATAATTATTTATTGAAAAATGTTATAGAGGGTCAGTGAGAGTGACCTCATATATATGATTTGTATGTGATGACATGTTAGTTGCATCCAATAATTCTAACATGGATCAGTGGGAGTAGTTTTATATTCAGTGTGTTTGGTGACATATTGTTTATGTCCAATAATTCAGATCTCTTTATGAAGAAAATATGAAATGTTGTTTAGTGAATTTTTTGATATTGAGGACTTTAGTAAGGCTTTATATGATTTGGAGATAAAGTTTTTTTTAAGATATGGTTAATTATTCTCCTGGTAAGGTTTTGGTGGTGAAAAGTGACAAAATTTCTAAATATTATTTCCCAAGGATGGAAGTAAGAAGATGTTAAATGAAAAATGGTTTCAAATACTACATATGTTGTTATTACTATGAGTATGTTGTACTCAAGTTTGCACACAATTTGATATTTCTTATGTTGCAAGTGTGTATGACAAATGTTTTGAGTTATCCTAGTCTTATGTATTGGTGAGCAGTCAATAAAGCATTGAGATATCTTTATGGTTTAAAGAATTATATGTTGAAAAATCGGCGCACCAACTCACTTGACGTTGTTGGTTATTGAGATGCTGATTATAATGGTTGTATGGATGAGATGAGTTCCACTACTGGGTATGTTTTTATCATGGCATGAGGAGCTATGTCTTGGAAATTTTCCAAACAGATTGTTGTGGCATCCTTCGTTGTAAAGGCATAGTATATGTTGCGTGTATTGAGGCAATTGTTAAGACGATTTGATTGTAGAATTTTGTGTATGCTCTAGAGTTGTTGACTTCAATGTGAGACTAATAAAGATGTACTGCGATAATTCCATAGTAGTAATTTTCTTCAATAATATTAAGAGTACATCTATAGTCAAATACATTGATGTGAAATTATATATATAAAGTGAAGGAGAAACTGATAAAGACCTCATATACATGAAAATTTATAACATGTTGGTAGATTCACTAACCAAAAGCTTGCCTACTGGCATCATTCAGGAGCATGTATCCCAAATGGAAGCGTTGAGCAGTTGAGACTGCATTGGATTAGTGGGAGTTTTGTAATCTGCATTGTTGAACATGTTTTTGATTCTATAGTATTGTCTTGTTAAGTAATACATGCATGGAAGTGAATCATTATTATATATAATTTTTTGCACACATATTGTATGTTGGCTTCTTAAAATTGAGCTGTTTGATATGTTTGATCTCTATAAATATGTTTGCTTGTTTCATTAGTGCTGTTGTAAATCTCTAACACCTAGACGGTGTATATTGTTATATCCTATTGATACACTATATGTATAGTTGAAATGGTGATGGTTATTGTTAGAGATTTACTTATATTGAATCTCTTGAATCTAGGTTATGTATATTGTTATACCCTGTCAGTATGCTATATGCTTAACTGAAGTAATCATTTTATGTGTGAGATTCTAAGGTAAGTGAAAATTAGTTTTATAGTTGATGATTATGCCGTCCAAGTGGGAGATTATTAGAATAATTATGTGGAATGTGCATAATCAAGTGGACTCGCCAACTGGTCTTCGATGTTTCTAATAATGGGATTAGACACATTGCTTAATTTATAATAATGAAGCCCACTTAAATCACTCTTTCTTTATTCTTTGGTGGACCCATTAGACTAAAAGAACTTTATGTCTCTTTCTCAGTAGAATCTTATTAGAATTTGGACTCATCTCTATTTTTATATATTATTATTTTATGTGGGCTATAAATATAAGATGAGGGCCATTATTTTAGATGTACATATTATTTTTAACCTAATGAGAAAGAGTAGAATGATGAGAGTGTTGGTTTCATAATGGTCTCTATAACATATTTTTTTTTTGTAGGCTCTATAACAATTGGGAATCAATGAAAAACTATGGTGAACGGTATGTTGATATGTACTACTGAATAACATGATATCTAAATGAAATAATAATTTATCCGCTACATTTTTATGTTGGAGTGTTAGAAATGAGGGACATATCTATAGCTACCTGTTATTATCTTGGATTGTTAGAAATGAAAAGCTCCCATTTGGTTAGTTTCTATTATATGATACTTGTTTGAATAGCTGAATGTTTAATGGTTTGGAATATGAAAGCTTAAGCATCAGGTGGACAGACATATGATATACTTTGGAAACTATGGAGTTGTTATATTTTGATCTTAGATTTGTAATGGATGTTTATGCACTGTTATATTTTGACCATAGCAGCATAATATTGGTGCAATGAATTAGGTATATTTTGTAGACAATGTTTTTATTTTCTAATGGATGTTACAAAATGTTGGAAGCTTTGTGATGTTTAGTTATTTTGTCTTCTTAATTAAATGATATTGTTTCTCGTGTCATGTAATTAATTAGTGACGAGTTATTGTCATTGCAAAAATTACTGTGACAAAAAAACAAGTCACAATGTACTTCTGTGACAGAAAATTTACTGTCTCAATTGAGTTTGTGACATTTTTTTCATGAGTTCATAATGCACATTTTGACCCGATCTGGATCATACATCCATGACACAAACACGATGTTTTTGGACCCTTCAAGAATTAGTGCGCACTTGGTGGTGTCACAATTTCAAACCTTTTCATGACACAAATAAATTTGTGTGGCTGTTTATTATATGTGACACATCTTTAGTTACACCACGCCACACACGATTTTTGTTACAGAAAGGCTTATTTTGTCACGAATTAGTTTTTTGTGACAAAATTGATATGTAACTAAATGTGAATTTTTTTTATTGTCTACATATGTTTAATTTAATATTTCTATATATTTTTATTTAAATATAAATACGTTTATATTGTTATATTTCATAAAAGTATAATTACATTATTAAAAAATACAAATTCTATAATAATTTTATTTTTAAATTATTAAATACTTTTTCAAACTGGGAAAACAAGTAACAAATCTCTCAACCTTGCCTTGTGTCACGGACTTATTTTTCGACCCTTCTAGCCGTGCAGCCTTAGTTGCTATTCCGACCCTTTATGTTCCAACTAAGTAAGCCTTTTTGCCTACAAAGAAGAGAAAGCTAAGCAAGCAAGAATAGAACACAAGAGTTTGGGTGATTGAAAGTATATTGCTTGAAAGAAAGCTTTACAAAGAGACTTTGCTTGAATGTTTTTGGATTTTTAGGATGGTTTGGCCAATTGAAGCCTCCACCTCTTTATAGGAAACTAAAAATAATCCTACGGCTATAAATGATTTAATCTTACGGTGGAGAATGAGTCTCTAGAATTCTCCACATAAATATCTAAGAAATTTACACGTTTTACGAAGCTACAGTTCTCCAAAGGTTTCTAGAGACTTCCACACATGTCTAATTGGATGGAAAGCCTAGAGTTATCCATAAGCTTCTAGAAGGTTCCACACATCTCTAGAAAACTCTTGAATTCTCCATGACCTTCTAGAATGATCCACAGAATTCTAGAGAACTTTTGAGTTTTCCATAGGCTTCTAGAATATTCTACTCAACTGTAAAAAACTCTGGACCTCTCTATAAACTTCTAGAGAATTCTTGACTTTTTCCAAAGTGTGGAGAATGCTCACCAAGTGTTCGACGAAATGCCAAGCTTACTTCGCCCACCAAATGTTTGACGAAATGCCAAGCTCGTGACATTCTTCCCCACCTATTCCGTCAACGCCCTAGTTGACCCTTCTTATTGGAACCCTTTGATGTGATCCTCGTATTGCCATAAGGTGTTTGCGGGTTTCCAACTTGCTTTTCCACATGTCTCCTCTTTGCATCGGGTGGAGACATACGATATGGTGCCTTCACGGAAGGTTTGGCATTGGGCTTCGACTTGATTTGATGATCCACCTTCCTCCTAGGTGGAAGTTTAATGGGCAGCTCGGGAGGCATAGCATCCTTGAACTCCTCGGGAACTTGGGTTTCCTCCTTCAGTATCTTCATTGGAGTAGCCTCATCTTTTCCCTCGCAACGTGTAGCTGGATGAACGTCCTCCCCCTTCTCGATCCCTTCCTTGAGTTGAAGGGCAGAGAGATGCTTGGTTGTGCTTGGTTTTTCCACCGTTGGGATCATACATGGACCTCCCTCCAGTATGCAAACGATGTTGTAGCGAGGGAGTGGGACGACATTGAATTGTCTAAGGAATTCCATTCCAAGCACTATGTTGAAATCATCCATGGAAGCAATAGAAAAGTTAACTTTACCTTGCCAAGTGCCAAGATGTAGCTCCACGTTGCGAGCTAAGCCATCCAGTGGCTTCGCTTCGGTGTTGACAGTCTTTAACCACCCTTGCCCCTTCTCAAGCTTGAGGCCAAGCCTCATGGCCTTTTCCCTTTTGATGAAGTTATGAGACGCGCCAGTGTCCACCATGACTTGGGCATCTTTGCCGTTGATGCGCACCGCCACATACATAAGGGATTTATCCTTAGTGTTGTGAGTGGGAACGGGGCTAGCCTTCAACGAGTTGAGGAGTTGTAGACCACCCATTTGTGGTTGCTTTTAAGTTTCCCTCTCCTCAAGCATGGCGTTTAGAGGCTTCCTCTTTGGACATTCTATTGCCCAATGTGACTTGTCACACAAAAAGTAATTTTCCCTCGGCTTAATCTCCGCCTTGCTACCTTTCTTTGTATCCTTGTTGAATGGTGACCTTTTGTACTTTTTGCTTTGGTGAGGTTTGTTGAACTTGGCTCCCCCACCTTTAACAAAGTTAGACTTGGGCTTAGAGTTGGAGGACTCACATCATTTGTAGTCCATGAGAGTTTCGGCGATGGTGAGTGCAGTGGAAATGTCTTGCACACCCCTCTTTTGCAATTCTTGTGATGCGCAAAGTTGAAGCTCATCCATGAAGTTGAATAGGAGGTCTTCCTTGCTCATGTTGGGGATTTGAAGCATTAACCCTGAGAACTCTTCCACGTAGTCTCGGATGGATCTTTGGTGCTTCAACTCCTTCATTCGCTTTCTAGCTTCATGCACTACATTCTCAGGGTAGAATTGCCTCTTTAGCTCGTTTCTTAACTCTTCCCATGTGTTAATGGTGCATGTGCCTATCTTAATTTCTTCATACTTTTTACGCCACCATGTAGCTGCAAGGTTAGTAAGATATAAGGTAGCGGTGTTTACCTTTTGCTTCTCATCTTGGAGATCCAAAGCCTCAAAGTAGCGCTCCATATGCCATATATAGTTGTCTAGTTCCCTTGCATCCCATTTTCCACTAAACTCTTTGGGTTTGGGAGCATCCACCCTTGGAGTAGACACCACTTGTGTGGGGATGGCACTAGTTACAACCCTCTTGCAAAGTGTCCAATCCGCACGAGTCTCTTCCAAGCTTATCTTGAACTCTTCCATTTGTGCTTGCATTTGGGCCATGGTTTCAAGCACCCTTGCTTGGAACCCTTGATTCTCTTGCCACGCCTCGGCATTAGACTCGCTCGTGCTTTGCGTAGACCCACGAAGCTTCTCCATTTGGTCATCCATACAACCATCGAGCATCTCCACGCTTTGCTCCAATTGATCGAGTATTTCCATTGCGTCGGTAATGACTAATTCCACCTTAACCACTTGGGTCTCCATGGTGGAGATAATGTCCCTTGACTTTGAGCGCCCATTTCCCTTCTTTGAAGCACCGGGGTTAGCCTCCCTTCCCCTTTCTACTCTCACAACTTCGGACGATGCCATCATTCTCTCAAGCTTGTTGCTAGCTCTTCACGAACCTTGGCTCTGATACCAACTGTCACGGACTTGTTTTTTGACCCTTCAAGCCGTGCGGCCTTAGTTGCTATTCCGACCCTTTGTGTTGCAACTAAGTAAGCCTTTTTGCCTACAAAGAAGAGAAAGCTAAGCAAGCAAGAATAGAACACAAGAGTTTGAGAGAATGAAAGTATATTGCTTGAAAGAAAGCTTTACAAAGAGACTTTGCTTGCATGTTTTTGGATTTTCAGAATGGTTTGGTCAATTGAGGCATCCACCTATTTATAGGCAACTAAAAATAATCCTACAGCTATAAATGATTTAATCTTACGGTGGAGAATAAGTCTCTAGAATTCTCTACATAAATATCTAAGATATTTATACGTTTTACGAAGCTAGAGTTCTCCAAAGGTTTCTAGAGAATTCCACACATGTCTAGTTGCATGGAAAGCCTAGAGTTATCCATAAGCTTCTAGAAGGTTCCACACATCTCTAGAAAACTCTTGAATTCATCATGACCTTCTAGAATGTTCCACACAATTTTAGAGAACTCTTGAGTTTTCCATAGGCTTTTAGAATATTTTACTCAACTCTAGAAAACTCTGAACCTCTCCATAAGCTTCTTTAAGAATTCTTGACTTTTTTCAAAGTGTAGAGAATGCTCACCAAGTGTTCGACGAAATGTCAAACTTACATCGCCCACCAAATATTTGACGAAATGCCAAGCTTGTGACACCTCCCACCTTTAAAATAACATAGGAACAAAGGAGGAATGGGAACAAAGTAGGAGGCGACCCGATCCCACCTTGCCCCATTACCATTTTGAAATTCCATTATGTTTGTTCTCTATTATTTTATTCACATTTTTAAATTAATATTATCCTTTTTTTATTTTTTTATAGAAGTGTAAATGATTACTATAAGACTACGTACATAAATTTGTAATTAGATATAAAATAACACTAATTAATTATAATCGACATAATACTAGTTTAAGTAATCTTTTAAAGACTACGGTTAAAATATAATTTTATTCGGATCAGTGAACAATATTTACAATGTATTTTTGAAGTCTTACTTTATATTTTATTAAAAGGAAAATCACATTCTATTTTCTAAAATAAAAAAAGAAAGAAAGAAAAAAAAGAACAATCTTTGCATACCATTTACCAGAAAATTTGTGAATATGCTCCCACAAAAGAGTAAGAAGGAACCACCAACCCTTTATTTTATTTCCTCCTTAGTAGGCTTTTAGTTTTAGTGATTGTGCTTTTTTTAGATTTTGTCCCCGTAAACTTTTGCTAACATGGACTTGCATTCCTTTTTTTTTCCTTCGAACACGGACTACTACTTGATTACGACACCTACAGCCCACAGCAAGAAAATGAGATGTTGAAAAGGGTAACATTTTTTTAGTTTTTCTCAAAAGAATGATAGAAGCAATATATATATATATATATATATATATATATATATATATTAGAATGCAAGGAAGTTCTACAGTGCACTGAATTTTATTATAAAATTTTAAAAAATATTAATGAATTAAAATAATATTTTTTTCAATTTTATAATTAAAATCCAAACAAAAAGTTATTTTCTAACAAAACTCCAATACTTCATATATAAGTTTATGTGGAACCCACGTCTATATTAGAAGAGGGAGTACAAACTCCCGGTGAAGTGAAATTATTTTTCAGAAACTCCCAAAAGCAGATATGTCATGACATTGACAGCCTTCTTCTCCCACTTGCAAACTCATAAAGTGTTGGACCCACCGCTAGCATGCTTGCATGCATATGGTGGAGTGGCACTATCACAGGCTCACATATGATCTTTTAAATGCTAGAAATTAACTCACCTGGGGCATTTTATCAGAGTTTATAACAAAATTGGATTTCTCAACGTCAGGACGCCAAACTACCTTAGCTATCACACCCTTTTAAAAAGAATGAGCCCCCCTAATTTTTGATTGGCTTGGCAGCCAATATGGTGCTGCTCATAATGGGTCCCCAAATCATAAGGCTATTGGAGTACGGTATCCTGAATTGTATTAATTTATATTGTATTAATACGTACGTATTAATCTATATTATATTAGCATGTATTATTATTATACTGCATTTTCTGTAGAATTGTATTCATCAGTATAACTTATGTAATCTTTTATAATTTAGCTAAAAATTATTAATATTTGAAACTTTTTAATAGTTTATTAAATAACATTTATTTAATAAACAATGTATTAGTTATAACAATTATTCTGAAAGTAAAATATTTAAAGAGGACTCATCCATCACCCAATAAAAACAGTTTGTAATTGATATTTTTATTATATTATAAAAATAAACAATTATAGAAAAATTAAATCATTAAAAAACATCAAATTGCATTAAATTTATTTATTTACTATTATTATTATTCAAGAACAATAACAATATTATCCAAAATATCATATCAAAATTTATAAAAAAATTACTTTAAATAAAGCAATAATTTTGTTTGTAAAACATAACAATTTTCACACATATATATAAAACAATAGACAAAAAGATTATTTTAATAAAAAAATAGACAAAAGGACCCAAAATAAAGGTGTGTTGGTGGAACTTATACAAGCTAAACTCACCTCCAGCATGCCGCATATAATGCATAGTATATGCAGGCCCAAAATTAAATAATGCACATTGATACTTGAGTACATGTTTCATGGTAATCTAATATTTTAATCCATAATCAGATTGATATATGTTTATTAGTTATACTGTAGCAAATATTAAGCCCAATACATAATATGACAGACATGAGACTACTAATTGTCTGGTGCATTAAATTTTTTACTCATGAAATATTTCTCTTCAAGCATTTTTGGTTATTGTTCTTCAAAAAGATAAAATTTTATGTCTATAAGGTAAGATTCCCCTTTTGTATTTCTCCCTGCCGAAGTTGTCTCCTATTTGATGAATGTAGGGAGCTAACTTTTTATTTTTCTGGTCTCAAAACAATTTGATTCCTCGAATATAGTTAGCTCCACTCTAGTCTTTCATATCAAACTGCTTTTGCAGCTAACATTTTACACCTAACAACACATTTTTTGTCATTTCCAAACAACAAAATGTCATCTACATGAAAGACTATAAAAACTAACTTTTCACCTTGAATGTTTTTGTAAACATAAGGTTCGTTAGGACTTTTTTCAAAACAAATAAAAGTAATGGCTTGATCAAACCTAATGTTCCATGATTTGAATGCTTGTTTAAGTCCATAAATTGACCTTTGCAACTTACATACCACGTTTTCTTGGCCTTTAGCTATGAATCTTTCTAGTTGCTGCTTATAGATTCATTTTCTAAGTTCTTATTCAGAAATGTTGTTTTTACATCCATTTGCCAAATCTTATAATCGAGACTCATAGCTAAGACTAAAAGAATCCAAATAGATTTAAGCATGGCTATTGGCAAAAAAGTTTCTTCATAATTTATCCTTATTCTATTTTGGGTATAGCCTTTTGCCAACAATCTACCTATGAAGGTTTTCACCTTTCCATCTGATACTTTTTCTCTTGTAGATCCATTTGCATCCCATAAGTTTTACCTATATGGACGTCTCTAGAGACCAAACTAAGTCGGAATACATAGAATCCGTTTCACGGTCCATGACTTTTTGCCATTTCTATGTATCCACATCTTCTAGTGCTTCATTGTAATTAGTTGGATCATCTTCGCTGTCAATAGTGATGGCTTGGTAAAATTCACATAGCAAGACATATTATATGCCTTACTTTCTAACTACAATGAATCTGCATCGAAAGTGGTTGTGCTTCTTTAGGAGTATCCTACTCATTGTGTTGTATTTGAGTTTGTACCAGTGCATGTTTCACCTATACTGATTCTTGCTATTTTTTGTTGCACCACTAGTTTCACCCATGCTTGTTCACCTTCGGCTAAATTTTCTCCTTGGAAACAGTGGAAGTAAAGGGCAAAACACTTATGGTTCAGTTTGTTCATGAGCTGAGGCAAGAAGAATTATTCTACTTTTGGATTTGAAATTGTTAATATAGTCTTCATCTAGTAAAGTCACATGAGTACTCATGATAACTTTCTTATATGAGAACTACAAAAAGAGTCAGTCACCTCTCATACCTTTAGGGTATCCAACAAACAAACACACCTCCACTCGAGATTCAAAATTATTCAATTTGTTTCTTAAAACATGTGCCGGAGTAACCTATATTCAAATATGGCTTAAATTGGGCTTACACCATTTCTACAATTCTATAAGTGTCATAGGCCATGTTTGATGGCATGTATTTGATTGTATTATAGAGATGTATTATATTAGTTTTGATTAATACTCTGTTTGATTGTAATTTTGTATTTGATTATATAATACATCTAAAATTTGTTTAATACAGCATATGATATTTTACTAATACATCAAAAAATTTATGTATTAAATAATACACACTTGACAGCTTTGAGATGCCAAAGACATCCTACGTTACCAAAAATAGAGAAGAGTCATAAGTTTTTCTTTTGGGCAGGTAGGTTTTTCTACACAGATATTCATTTTTTTTATTCTTCGTGAGGCATATCCACTGTCAAATCTTTGAGGTTTTTTTTTTATGCTTTATTTTTCCAGCTAGCCAAACAGTAAAATTTTTAGATTGGAAACAAAGATTCTCTTAGATTGTCAGTTTAGATTGTATTTGTTATTTTTATTGTTTTGTCTACAATTTTCACTAGCTAAGCTCAAAAAAAGGTGAGCAAAATATGAAATCCACAATCTCAGTCATATCTGCTATTAATTTGTTTTTAATATTTTTAGAATTCACCAATGATAAATATTAAAAATTAAAAACTTTAATAAAATTAAAAGTTAAAAATTAAAAGCTTTAATAAAAACTAAAATTAAAAGCTTTAATAAAAGTTAAAAAAATTTAAATTTAAATTAAAAGTTAAAAGTTAAAATTTTTAAATTTTAATAAAATAGTCCAATACAATACAATAGTGTATCAGATATCATATTGTATACACATTTTAATACAATTTTACACCAAACACATGAGATGTATTATACAATACATTACAATACAATCTAATACAATACAATGTATCAAACAATACCATAGAGACTAATTTAAAAGGAACTTAGTTCATAAGATACACAATTGTTTCTATGTATATCCCCAAAACGATATGTAGTGATGAGAAACTGAGCATTGACATTTCCATTTCTTGAAGACTTCTATTTTTTGTTTTTGCTACTCTATTTCCCTGGGGTGTTCCAGGGCTGACAGTTGTGAAATTATCCTATCTCAAGTCAAGTAAAACTTAAACTCCCCAGACATGTAGTCACTACTTCGGTTAGACCAAAATTCATTAATATATAGTCCTAAATGTTTTTCTGGCTCAGCCTTATACTTTCAAAATTTTGTTAAAGTTTTAGGTTGTTGACGCATTGGATAAACATATATATATATATATATCTTCAGTAGTCATCTATAAAGGAGACAAAATACTCATAAACCTCCTCTGACAAATTATTTTATATGGTATGCTTTTTGTTTTTTAATTTAAAAAATGGTTCTTCGTATATTAAATAATCAATTGTCTTATGAAAGTAATAAATGTTTGACAAGTTTTCTTTTCTCCTTTCAGGATATAGAAAAATTAATTTTTTAGAGCCTTGTTAAAGGCTTGTTAGGTCAAGTTTGGATAGCAAGTATTCAACATAACGGGGGTCAAGATTGCATGATGAAATGGGAGTCATTATATCAACAAATTGTTGTTCCATATTTTTAGAACTTTTGGAAACAATAATTCAAAACAATTTTTAGCTGTTTGATTTCTTTTTTCTTTTTTTTTTTAATAATTTGAAAATTGCTTTTAAAGGTTTTACATAACACACTTAAATTATGCCCCATAAATCTAGAACAATCAAGATGACTACCAATTATGTCCTTATGAAAAGTATGGAAATTTAAAACAAATGCATTCATTGCACTCAAGTCCCATATGAATGACTTTGATTTGAAAATAAATGACTTTGATGTGGAAAGATTTTTGTGGAAGAACATAATATGCTGGTTTGGCCTAATGAAAACCTCAATAGCTGTCAATAGACCACACTTCATCTCTAAACATATAAGAGAGTTTTACCATAGGTGCGGAATAACTCTACGGTTCTCATGACCAAGTCACCCGCAAGAAAATGGTCAAGCAGGAGCATCAAACAATAATTCTTAAATCTTTGAAGAAAATATTAGAAAGCTCAAAAGGGAGTTGGCTAGACAAAATCTCCAGATGTTGTGGGCCTATCAAAATTCTATAAGAACACCGATGGGAGAAACATGTTTTTCCTTGGCATACAGAATGGAAGCGATAATATTTGCTGAAATTTAGGTCATGAATTTATGCATCGTAAGGATAACCAAGCCAACAAATCAGAAATTGGGAAGATTTGCATTGGACTGACTATAAGGAAAAAATGAAGGAAGCTCTAATTCGAATGGCCCACTTCCATAAACAAGCTATGAAGTTCTATAAAGCAAAAGTCTAACATCAAAGATTTGAAGAAAGAGAATTAGTGTAGAGGAAAGTGTTCCAAAATAAACAAAGCTGAACAAATAGAAGCTAGGTTCGAACTGGAAAGACTATACAAGATGATAAAGGTTTTCTTCCCAAGGATCTACTGTCTGGAATGGATGGATGGACTCCAAGTCGCAAAATGCTGGCATGCAATCCATCTTAGAAAGTAATACCATTGAGAATTTTGTTTCATAAAATTTGTAACTTTAAATTTTGTCTTCTTTTAGCCCTACTGCATGACTGATTTAGTTTATATCAATACAAGGATTTGAAAAGTAATATATCTGCAGGCATGCAATGTATATGCTAATAGTTTTTTTGTTTTGTTTTGTTTTGTTTATGCTAATAGATCAACAAAGAACTTTGTTTTCCACATCTTTTTTGTTTATTAAAGCAAAATCTTTGGTAGCATACAAAGGGGCTTCAGTTGAATGCTCTTATTTCTTAAAACTCGTTCAAAATAAAAATCCTAGGATCGCTCTCAAAACCATGTTATTTAAAACATGTTTTTGAAGATTTTGGTTTGAACTAAATAATAAATTGATTTTCTTTGAATTTTCTTTATGCTTAAAGCTAAAAGCAAAAAAAGAGTGAGAAAGAAAAGAGAAAATTAACAAGGCTCATGCTCAAAAGCCTTAAGCATAAAATGTACCGGATCTAGATTCCAAAGTGCCCACTATGGAACATTGTTTGGGCTTAGGCTTAAAAGCCTTAAATGGGATATATATTAGACCCAAACTCCAAAACGCCCACTAAAGAACGATTACCATGCTCAAACTCCAAAGCGCCCACCAAAGGATGTTTTCCGAGCCCATGCCCAAAGCCGTAAATGGGAGATGTACATGACCGAGACTTTGAATATCCACTAAGGTAAATTTAACAAGTTCTTTTTAAATCACAAAAATTACAAAATGCTACAATTCTCGAGAAAACTGGTTTCATTCTCAAAACTTGAGATAGAACCATCAATATTTAGTCTTTGTATGACAAGAAAGCATTGTATTAACAGTACAACTGAACCATAAAGTTGGAGGATCATAAATGACATGCATGCCTAAAGAAAAAAGTATTCATGCTCGATCTTTATCAACAACAATCGAGCCAATGGACCCTTCAACTCCAATAGTTTCTTTGGGAACAGCTTCAAGATTTGAGATAAGAATTGGCTAGAGTTCTTATGGAACAGGATCAAAAGACCTAACAAGCTCAAGCAGAGGAATTCTAGTTCCAGCCAGTGCCAACTTTTAAATTGGAAGCATTTTAAATTGGAGCCAGCTGAACCGAATTTTGCTGGATCGCAGCCTAAAAAAAAAATTAGAAGCTAGAGAAAAAACCTATTGCTAGCTTTTAGCAAATTCAAAAGCAAATGAGTCTTGGTAGACCTTGACCAAGTACTCAGCTGACAAGTAGTATTGGTTATCCTTTTTTAGCTTCTTATTGTCATTCTCCATGGACTTAATCAAGGCCAATAACTCATTATGTCAATAAATCAACACCTTTTACTCGGCAAGCCAATTTTCATGCCCGAATGTTATCTGGACAAGCAAAGTGTTTGCCCCCCATTTTCCTTTCTGTGAGTCTAAAACGGAATGGAAAATGATTACTAGGAAAATCAAAGGTTATGTCTTTCGTTATGTGCTGACGTGGGTTTTATGGATTGAAATCTGTGATGACAACGGATCTTGGTCTTTATTGATTTTTTTGGCTTCCTAATGGTGATAGGCATTTAAATAAGGAAAATGATGTGTTTAAACATATATAAGCATATCTTTGATGCCTATTCTTCTTTCCTCAATTGGGATTCTTTTGTTTTGGGCATTTTTGATGTTAAAAACTAATTTTGCCTCTTTGTTTCTCGCTCCTTTAACCGCCAACAATCCTTGGGATGGTTACATTGGCTTAGCGACACAAATAAATATAAAAGAGTTGCCTTTGGTCTTCCTTCTTTGTTAAAGTATTCCTCTACTTTTTGTGCCTATCTGCATAGCTATAGAAAATGGAGATCACTTAATAGCCTACGTCAGTGAGGATGCTAGTGTCAACGAGACCGTCACTCTATTCATTCGTCTCATGGTTCTTTGCCCTCATGAATGTAAGGATGAAAAAGATTGTGATCCTTATAATGAGTGGGACTTTAAAGGATGCAAATTAGTTATCTAAGACAATGATAGCCTTAATGATTGGTTGAATGTCAACTCAAAAAGGCGTTGGCTTGCTTGGAATGACATCTTTAAAAAGTTAAACATGAAGAGCCCAGACTTTCTATCTCTAATCAAATGGAATTTGTATTTGGAGGCAGCTCTAGCTACATTAGAAAGAGCCTGGACTGTTAAGTCGACATGGTCTGAAGCTGGTCAGGGTGTTCAATTTGGCCATGCTTTTTATTTTCTTTGGTCATTTTTGTTTGTTTGTTTTTTCTTTTCTAATTCTTAGAATAGTGGGTTCCTGATCATACTGTTCTAACTGAACGTGATTTCCATAACGGTTAGTTCTTTTTTTCTGCCTTTGTATTTTTTTTTAAATTTTCAACCCAATTTTATCAACGCCAATTGGTTCGGTATTGTATCTTCTATTGTGCCGCTCATCCTTCTAGTTCCCATTCATACTAGGTTATTGTTTTAAAAATGCTAATTAGAAACAATCAGACTCTTATGAGTTAATTGACTTTGTTTCATTCTCCATCGCCTTCTTGGACAGAGGAAGAAGTGATGAATGTTCCTTTTTCTTTTTTATTAAGATCAAGTGATTGAGCAAATGTGTCCCTTTGGTATTTTCCCTAAGCAAATGTGTCCCTTTGGTATTTTCCCAAAGCAGTTGCCAACCCCTGGGTGATAGCTTAAACTACCCATGCACGTCCGTTTACTAACATGCTTATCTAGACATAAACTGAGGATTTGATGTAGCACTTCCCTACCCCTTTTTATATCAAACGGGTGCTTCGGTCATTTTGTTTGACAATACACTAGCCATATCAATAAAATCTAGTCCAGCATGGAAGAACCAAACACATTCTAGTGAAATACCATTCTTTAAAGGAGTATGAGAAATAACTATCCAAAGCAAGGTTTGAGACATTGAAAAACCTTCTCAATATCTCAAAGAAACACTAAGGAGGAGTGTTCAAAATGGTGTTTCTATGATGCATGCATAAGAGAAAGAAACACAACTGATTAAGCTTGAAACCAAACCATTTGTGCTCTTTCTTTTGGTTTGACTATGCTTAGTTTGTTTCTAACTTGTTTCTTGATTATAGTTTAGCTAAATGTTGCTTAAATGACTGGAAAATCAGCTGCAAAGGGCCATAAAATTATGCTTCTAATGGATGGGCAAAACCGAGAAGATGAATTTCAAAATTGTGGAAAGCTGCTGGACAAATCAGACTAGAAACATGTATTATGGTTTAGCTAATATTTCATATGTTTCTGGTTAGATTCGTTCTCGTAATTTTGGGATATCAAAATAGACATTTTGAGGGAGCATGTGACCAAAAAATAGTTCAAAATAAAAACTTTCTAATCTATTCAGAGATGAATTGTTGTCCACTATCAGCTAGTAATGTTTTTGGCAAGTTGAATCTACATATTATGTTCTTCTACAGAAATCTTTCCACATCATAGTATTTTTTTCTGAATATAAGCCTTACCATATTTTGGATCTTTGGAACCAATAGGTAGAACAACCTTATATACTAAATCACCTTCACCAAAATTTTTGAATTTTTGTAGGCTTGAGCTACTATCTTCTCTAAGGCTGCAAGTCTCACTTCGTTTCTATTTTCCGGGACATTGCTTAAACATAATATTTAAGGGTAAAGTTATGTTGTTGGGCCAACCTTAATGATTTGATTGTTACATCCATAGGAAGAATTGCATCATTGCATATGTAATGATGAAAGGAAAAAATACATCATTTTCATATGTCTTATAAGCCCATAATGTTTAAAAAATATATATTGTGCTAATCGTTAGGATTATCTTTGATCATCTTCTCTAAAGTCCCCTTTAAAATTTTGTAACTTGTCTCGACCTGACCACTAGCCTAAGCAAAATATGGAGTAGAATGATATAGATTTAAAATCGTACTCCTTTGCAATTTCCTTCACCGTATCTCTAATAAAATTGGTGTCTCTATTGTCTGTTATAAACTATGGATGAGCGAACTTATGGATTATATTTTCCTTTATAAATTTGATCACGTCAGTTTGATTTATTTCATATACAGTTTTCCACCAATTTAATGAAATAATTTGTTGTCACGATAATGAAAGTGTGTTGGTTTGTCAAAGAAGGATAAATTTTGCCAATCAAGTTTATGGCCCAACCACGAAATGACCATGGCTTAATTAGAGAATTCAAAGTATGACTAGAACTTATTATACTAGACTATGCCTTTGGCAAATGGAACAATCTTTGGCATAATATATGCAATCTTTTAAACTAGCTGGCTAATAAAATCCATGTCTTTGTATCAACAATCTGAACTTCACCCCAGCCTAGTGCGCTCTACGAATCCTTTCATGGACTTCGGCCATTACCAACAAAGCTCCATGCGCTCCCAAACTCTCAAGTAATAAGTCATCTTGGCCTTTTTTATATAACTCTATCGAAAAAAAATGCAGTTCACCATCCTAAGGAGAGTCTTCCTATCACTCTTCCCATTTACATCTCCAGCCTTTCTCATCTACTTGAATTTAATAAATATCTTCACGCATACCTTTTTCAAATAAAAAAGAAAGAGATTATTATTATTATTGATGAACCTCTCTTTGAGTTCTCTTAGGATGTGCACACCTAAAGCAACTTAAGCCATTTTGTTTGCCTTAGTATTTAACTCCCTTAGTATATGATTAAGAACTACATCATCAAAACTTTTTAAAAGTTGATCAGTCATTACTTAATTTGGTTTCTAAAGAAAAACTCAAACATTGATACTATCCAAACAATTGTTTAAAAACTAGAAGAGAATCTCATAAAATTTCAACATTTGACACTCCCATCTCTTTCAAAATCTCTAGATTGATGATTAAAGCCTTATCCTCAACTTGTTAATTAGAACACTCAAACTTGTTAATTGGAACGAAAAATTGAGTTTCTCATCCCTTTGGATCTTCTATAATAACTCCTACTCCAGCCAAAACTCTTGACCCATAAAATTGCAACTTCCATGGTACATGAGATATAGAAGCTATTTGTAGTGGGTCACATTCATCATCTATCTAAAGACATGGATGATCAACAAAAGAATTAGCTAAAGCTTGAGCTAATGCTCTAAATGCTAATTCTCCCTTTCAATAGTGCCCTAAAAAACACATGTATAAGATTAGTCTTAAAAACAACGAACACCACTGTTGGTAGCATGTAGTATCTCAACTTCGTATCTATAAAATACAATGGTAAGCATAACTTCTCAACGAGTGAATTTTTGAACTCATTAGTTGTGAGAACTCAACTCAAGTAACAAATGGTCTGCTATTTTCCTCCTTTATTATCTTGGGCCATTTAAGTTTTGGACACCAAGATATATAGTTTGAGTGGTGTATGCATCCAAGAAGGCATTAAAACAAGAGATTTGGTTAGATAATCCATGATACGGTTAAATGCTTATTGATGATGATCCTCCCATTTGAACTTTTCCTCACCTTTCAACTTTAATAAAGCTGAAAATTATTGAATCTTCCTACAAGTATTCGATAGATATAAACCTTCTAAGAAATTGATCTTCACAATGAGACTTTAGATGCTATTTCTTGTTCATAGGTGGTTAAACCTTTATAATGGCCCAAGCATTATTCTTGTCAACTTCAATTCCTATTTGGTGACTAAGAAACATAAAAAATTCCATATGAAACCGTCAAAACATATTTTTGCAAATTTATCTTCAATTTGTGCATCCTTACCCTCTCAAAAACTTTATTAAGGTTAGCCATATGATTTGGCTATTAATCTGTCTTGACCACCATATTATCTATATAGACCTCCATCTCATGACCTATCAAGTCATGTAATATGACGTTGATGGCTTGCTGATATATAAACCCATTATTCTTTTGGTCAAACGACATCATAACCCACTCGAAGGTTCCAATTGCCCTCGATTATCTAAATGCAATTTGTGAACATCTTCTTCAACAATAAAAATCTAATTATATCCCAAATACCAATCTATAAATGAAAGAATCTCATGTTTGCCCACACTATCTACAAGTAGGTCACCAACATGCATTAGATACTTCTTCTAAGAGTAGCCATATTCAAAAACCTAAAATTAGTATATATTTCCATATTCAAAAACCTAAAATTAGTACATACTCATATTTTTTTATTTTTCTTGATTATAGGAACAATATCAGGTATCCATTCTACATATCTAGCCATTCTAACAAGTTCGACCTTAATGATCTTTTAAGTTTTGTTTTTCCATTTGAAAAGTAATTTCAACTGACATTATTCTTGGCAGTTGCTTATACGACCTAAAACATTTCCTTCTTAGGTAAGCAATGCTCCACGAGTTTTCTCTCAAGGTCTGAAATGATATTTCCAAGCAAACCAATCCTTGAATTTTTTGAGTAAATAAATATCTTCGCCCTGAAGGTTTAATTCTATAAGCTACTCATAAATTTGGCCAAGGATCTTCATTGGTTCCCAAGTCAACTTCGACCAATGAGTTTTGGACCACGGCCTTGGAGTCATCCAACTAAGATGGTGTGAAACAAAGATCCTTATATTTATTATCTTCCTTGTTTTTAGAATAACCTTGTATAATATATGCGACGAACTCTTTGGATGAATCTTTTTTCATTTTTCTATTAACCAAATAAGCCACTAACTTTTGAATGATGGCTTGAACGAACTCCATATTTTCCTCTTCCCTAGACTCTTGATCATTGATATCGGTTATTTTCAGTTTGGATATTTGTATGGCCGTAGATTAATCCATGTCTTCATTAACTAAATTTTCCGCTATAATCTTTAATGTCCTTAAATTCTTCAAGTCCATGATTCTCTTAGGTAAGCCAAACTTGTTATTCCTATAAAATTTAATTAGGCCAACATTATCCTCATAATAACTAGCCGCAAATGCATTCATTGTCACAAAGAAAGGTCTATTTTTTTGCCTTTACTATCTCAGCCTCCTACCATTATAAAACAAGTAGGCTTGAAGGAACGCATATGCTTGCATATATCTAAGCTCATCCCAACAAATCATTGTACAAGGACTATGAATCAACCACAAAGAATACAACCATAATAGACTTGCTCCTAATAAGAAGAACCCCTTTAGACTTGGTCATTCTCTAAACAAAGTTACTCATTGTAACTTCGTAAGAATAAAGACTTGATCGTCCTTGTTCAATTTATGAAGCATAACAGCCGACAAGATGTTCATTGCGGCCTTATTATCAATTGAGAAACTTTATTCACTGGCTTCATATAACAAAAGGGGCAAAAATATAAAGTAGCTTAAGATGTTGAGCCATCTTTCCAACTGACTTCTCGAATATGATCTTCTTGGATTGTACTTTGACTACTTCCAACTTTCAAGGTTTTTCTTCAATTGTGAACTCAAGATTGATACCCCCATTGTCAACTACATCACTTTCCATCACACTTGGTCTGTTGGGACGAGCTTCAAAAAATTATGAAAGAACCCATCATATTGCATTCCATTTGATCTAAATATCCAAATTTGATTGTCAATCTCTTATAAGTTGAAGTCGCAACCAAATTGTTTTCGTTTATTTGATCCCTTTTATCATCTTTATCGTCTCAAACCATTTTGTTCATTTCGTTTATCCACCTTAAGTATCTTTTTGTTAGAATGCCATTCCACATTCCTTTTGTTGGAAGATTCATTTTTATTCATTTTTCTCTAATCGCCTTTTCATATTAACAAACCAAGATTTTGGTTTGTCAAGGACTCCATTACCTTTGGTCTTCTTGGTTTGAACCAAAGCTAAAATTTCCTTACCATTCCTCCTTTAACTTTCTTCTTCTTTGGTGAAGCTCTTGGTCTCAGATTCCTATGTTTGTCTTTTATGTCTAAGTAAGAGGTTGATAAATCTTGCTTTTGACCTGGTACTTTCGGCCTACCTCAGCCACTGGTGGCCAAAAACTTCTTGGCTTTTTAATATTGTAGAAACTATCCTTCTTTGTCCATCTATTTGAATAGTCTATTGGACATTAGCATTAACCCTCTTTATTTGGTATTCGTACATTGACCATGCATTCCTAACTCTTGGTCATAGTTTTTGAAGTACTGATCTCGGACTATATGGCTCATAATTTTTTGGTGGAGATTTAAAAATAGCTAATACTTTATTCTCCATCTCTTTAGGATGAACTTCTCTCTTATCATTGATCTCATGCTTGCACCTTGCACACGAAGGCTTAGAATGTGTCTTTACATTGTCACATGAAGTTCTTTCACTTTCCTTTGTTTTATTTTTCTTCTTGTAACCTTTTCCAGCTAATGTTTGGCCTAAGTCCACCTTGACTAGAGGTGGAGCCAACTTTAAGATATCTACCATTATCATATTCACCTCATACGTAGGGAAGTGGTCACCATCAAAACCCATCACCTCTTTGTCTCAGTCATAAACTTTTAATGTCTCTTTCTCAAATAGTTATTGAATAGTACTGCAGAACAACACACAATGAGTAGTCAGATGGGTCCATTTGTTATGTCATTTTCAATACAGTTTAATTTTGATTTCTTTAGCCGATGGAATAACATGTCCCTCTGATAGCCGAATCACTTTGTTAGCCAACAAAAGATCAAAAATTTGGCTGGTCTTGGAAAAAAAAATTACTTTCCTCATTCTTGAATCTATTATTCTTCGCATCAAAGGTCAATGGAGGAACCTTTTGGGTTCTTATTGGACTCACCAAAGCCTTGCAAGTATTGGCCTAGTAGCCACCACCTCGACCGCTTTCTCCTTGATTGTTTCTTCCTCACCCACCTAACCATCTTCGTTGACCAAGTAAGTTTTGATGGTGGGATACTTATAATAAGAACCCCTTAAAGATTTATTGCTTTGGAACTTATTCCTCAAAATTTCTTTATACGTAGTTGCCTGAGAAACTAACTCAAAAAGATCCTTAAAGTCCATGCATTCAAATTTATTCTTAAGCTTGTAGTTTAGACTACCATGAGCTATCTTCCCAAGTTCATATACAGGGATGTTGATATGACAATTATTTCTAACTTTCTTGAATCAAGCAATAAAATTTTTGACCTACTCAACTTCCCTTTTGATATAAAAAGGAAAGATGGTCAATAGAAGCTTATGTTCAGTGCTATTAAATTGATCATGGTACTTTTGCTTCATCTCCGTCTTCTTTCTATTTCCATCAACTCCTTGTTGAGACTTTTTATAATTGTTGTTCCTTTTAAAGCATGAAAATTTTATTCTCACTGCAGGTGTGGAGATTTGTAGACCCAAATCAATGTGTAAAAAAGTAACTGCTTTACCGCTACACCACATCATCTATATTATGTTTTTTTCTTTTAAGGTTCGGTGTTGCCACACTGACAACTTTGATACTTTTCTTATGGATATGGATTTATGTGAAAGAAAAGTATTGAAATGAAATTACAAAAGCGATAAATTTTGATTATCGTGGGTTTGAAAGATAGGTCTATAACCGAGGCTAATACCTTAAAACTCAATGAATCAAGATTGGTTTGGATATGTTGGCTCTCAATGGCATCACTAGATATGTTTAGTACCAATAGTTTGGATACGACACTCAAATATTGTTGAATATGAAATTAGAATGATGTTTGATTTGATGTATCTCATTTATTGTAAAATGTAATTTAAAAGTATTGAAATTTATTTATTAGTTTTAGCTAGGAAATTAGGATGATGCAGGGGGTTTTGGCGCTATAGAAAATGTCATTTTTAAGTAGAAATACTATCCAAACAGAGTTTTCAGTTTCTAGGCTCTGGTTTCTAGCGCCTCTGAGCCCACGAGACAGCAACATGAGCACCTAGACGCTCGTGCATATTCAGCTTCTTCTTCTTTATTAATGTTTTATTACCGTGTTTTAGTCTTTCTACTACTATTTAAATGTCTTTTATGAATTCTGTAAGCAGTCTTTTTATTGATAAAATTTTGAGAGTTTATTCTCTTTTGTTTATTAAATTCTTAGTATTATACAATCAACAAGTCTTTGATATCTGATTATAATATTTGTGAGCAAATCAGCAGAGTTGGATTATCGTCATTTGTGAGATTTTCTTACTTCCTCACACTTCGGCGCTGCATCTGTGATTCAACGGTATGCTTGAGTAGTTGAGTGAGCAACTCGTTTAAGCTAGTAGCTCAAGCAAGCTAAATTCAAGCTCCTCAAGCATGTCAAAAGGTAAGCACCTCAAAATTTTATTGATAAAAGTTTTACCTGACAAAATTGCACAATACGAAAGCTAAGAATTGTGCTTGATATTTCCCACTCATTTGATCATTTTCCAATATGATCCTCTTTGGCCAAATTAGTGGGTATTTACTGTAGTCTCAGCAACATGTTTCTTCAGCAGCTTCTAAGCTGCTGTAGTATCTCTCCATTTCTTCAACTAGCTGTCCGGGTTTGAGACTGTTGTGGTGATTTTTCATCTCGGACCGGGCTTCTCGGGTTCCTGCAAAAACGGAGCCAAACCGGTTAGAGGAAAGCCGGTGTGGTGGCCGACGTTTCCCCTCCGATGCTTAAGTCAGTCCTCATCCTTAGTTTTAGAGCATAAATGACTAAAAATGGCATAAAAAAGGGGGATCAAAGTTGGAGGAAGGGGGGAGAAAAATTGGAGAGAAGCTAGGGAGAAAATGAGACCAAAAATCAAGTGTCCTTCCAAAATGGAAGGGCTGTCCGGTTTTTGTGAGGTGAGAGAGATAGTGAATAGTGCCTTTTTCTTTTTGTGTTGAATCATGCGTGAGAAATGAGCCAAAAATCA
>QANX01004417.1:0-47999 GCA_003254975.1 Ochetophila trinervis | reverse complement strand
TGACAGGACCCGACCCGCAAAGATCCTGCCTGCGTGACTTAATGTTGCCACTAAGCCACAAGCAGTCATGAAAAACCCGCTAAACAAAATTTTAAAAGGGTAAGGATTAACAGATCGTAAAGTTTCACTACTGCCGGAAATTTTATTAAAAATTTCGGCAGCATTTCGGCTGTTTCTAACACTCCCCAAAATGCTAAAAGCTACAAACCTGCAAGAAAACCAGTCCTAAAACCAAATTATTCTACCAGCACGCATTTCCACACAATTAGATCACCAAACAGTACGCAACTCAACACTTAAACAAATATATTGTTTAAGTACGGTGTAGCTGCACTCAGTTTAAAACTGAGCTGCCTACATACCCTTTCAACAAGGGATCAAGCTACCTGTAGTTCCGAAAGCATATTTACACAATATGCTACAATCAAACACATACAGCACTTAATCCAAAGAAAATACACAATAAATAAATTTCCACATAATAAAACATAAATTCCACACATCACCCACTAACAAAATTAATATCACAACAATTCATTTACAATTTCAACTAATTTCAACATAATCAACCAGCAACTATTTATCTCACAGTAATTATATGCTTCCGTATACATTTCACAGAACAGTTCCACTTCGCGATTAACACACCATTTGGCCCACGCATTTACGTGTTTAATTCACAGGCCAATTATATAATGTATATATATACCAAAACTGTTATTAATAATCCCGAAATCCAACCACACCATCAATTCTATAATTTCAGCACCCAATTCATTCCACAGCAAGCACCAAAACATCACCACACATATCTATATCACCAATTAACAACAATTTCTATTTTAACAATTTTTAACACCACAGTTCAAACCGGGTAAATTCCGATATTTATCTATAATAGGCAAATTATATACCGAAACGAAGCTCGCGGAGAGTAGGGTGCAACCGAGAACTTACCTCGTTCAACCGCCGCCGGTGGTTGCCAGAAAATGGCCGGGAAGCGGCGGCCGAGCACCCTCAAATCACGCAGTCCACACGAGCGAGCTTCGAGACAAACGGAGGCCGGAATTGGTTTCGGGAGGTCCAAAATAGGGGAAAAGGACCGGTTTCATCACCGGAAACAGCCGAGATCCGGCGACCGGAGGAGAAACGTCCCTCGCCGGATCCGTCGTCGTTTCCGACAAACCGCGGCGTTTCACGGCCAGTCGAGGGTGGGGAAGGAGAGAGGAGGGTCCGGCGAAGCTTTCCCGGGCAGTGGGCCGGCCTGACTCCTCCGAAATCCGGCGAATCGCAAAAAAAAGCTGACCGGATTTCTCACCTTTCCCGGCGATCTGGACTGTTCCACGGGCTGCCGCCGGCAGGAAAAGGTGGCCGGGCAAGTGGGCTTCCAAACCCAGGCAGTGGCGCGGCTGATCGGCGCCTGAAACGGGCCTAATCCGGCAATTTCGAAAATCGCAGCTGGCCGGATTTCCTTAAATTTCCGGCTGTCTGGACCTTTCCACGGCGAGCCACCGGTGCCAAAGGAGAGAGGGGGTCGGCGGGATCATTTCCTGGGTGGTTTCCGGCCTGATCTGGCCGGAATTTGACCGTGGCCGGCGGTCGGAAGTTGCGCGATGAGTGGCTGCGCGAGAGGGGGAGGAAACTCCCGTGCGTGTGCTGTCCCTGCAGAACCTTCCAGCTAAAAACACATAAAGGCAGGGGCAAAATGGTCATTTTGCCCTGCCACAGCAATTTACCAAAATACCCCTCACTCTCTTCCGGTCATAACTTCTCGGTTTTAACTCCAAATCGAGCGTGCCACTAGTCTACGGACTCGTATTGACTAGCTCTACGCAACGGTACCACGGTCAAAATCATAGCACGCTCACACCAAAAAGTCAACCCCGAACCCTTCCTTGGTCAAACTTGGTCAACTCGGTCAACTTTGAGAAATTTCAATATTTTCCCTGGGACGGGGTGTTACAGTGAGACTAACAAAAAGAATGAGGGAAAAGAGGCCATGAGAGAAAAGAATAAAACTAAAGGCCCAATGGAGAGTCAAAACACTTGTGAGAAAAACATGAGTGAAGTGAGGAGTGAAAAGAAAAAGAATTTCTTTGCAAAAATGAGAGATGTGAAAGGAGCATGCTTATGCAAAAGAGCACTAGTAATCGTGAGGTTTAGGGAGTTTTATTTTTCTGANTAAAAAAATTTATTTGATTAAAAATTTAGAACTTACCTCACTCTATTATGAACTTTCTCTAAAAAATCAATTACCTAATCATATAAGATATAATTTATCCTGTAAAATATCTATCATTATAAAATATCAACTGTCAAAATTTCACTTAACTTCATAAACATTGTTTTTATTTTTCAAAATTATAATGATTCTTTTTCAAAATTATTTTATTAAAAGTACATGTTTAGAATTTCAAACCATTGATAGCGACTCTAGCTCAAGTGATGATATCAATAGATGCTCTCAAATGAAGTTAGAAGTGGTTACGGAAGAGAGTCACAAATTCAACAGAGATTGAGTCCATTCTCTGATGAAAAATATTACAATCATGCAACACAATATGAGGATCATGAAACACTACAAGAAAAAAGATGATACTATGACGATCGTCAAACTACCATTTACGACGAATTAAAAGGGCAACACCCTATTAAATATCAAAGACGAGCAATTTGAATTAATATATAATTATTAAAAACAATTACATAACTGCAACGAGCAAATTGTAAAACGTTGTCTTAAAATTCAGAAAATACGACGAACAACAAAAAATCGTCATCAATGTTTATAATATAAAATACATAAAATCCACATGTCAACAATTTGAGTCGAGGTGGCATGACGTGGCAACTTAACACGACGGTTTTCCACCGTCGTGTAAAACACATTAAATATGACGGTCAAGACCGTTGTATATAAAGAAATAGCATTGTTTAAGATGCCAAAAACAACGCACAATGTGCGTCGTGTATAACCAGCATTGGAGACGCAAATTGTGTGTCGTTTAAATGCTTTACACGACGCACATTGTGCGTTGTTTAAATGATTTACACAACCCACAATGTGCATCATGGATAATCACCATACACAACGCACATTGTGCGTCATGGATAGTAATTTAAATCAAAAGGGTGCCATTTTGCAAGGGGTTAATCAAGGTTTCCTATTCCCTTTCTTTTTTATTTTGCTCAAACCCGAAACCTCCACGACGGCACCAAAGTCCTTACTTTCGAACCCAAGCATATTTCTTCATTGTATGTCTCAAAAAACCAGCCAAAATCGTGTCATTTGGCTATATGTAAGTAATACTTTTAGTTTTGGTTTCATTAGATGGTTTTTTATGGTTGAATTTAAGTTTTTTAGTTTCAAAGTTTATGCATATTTGGACTATTTTGTAGTAATTTTCCGATGCATTTATTGAGTTTTTTTTATTAAGTTTTGATTTTGACCCCTCTTTTTGTATATTTGTTCGTGTCTTTTAAGCATGATAGGCTTTGGTGGTGGTTTATTGTGTGTGGGTGGTGGCGGTTTTGAACTTGAGAGGTGTATTTAGTGTGGGTAGCTACTGGATTTGGTGGCAATTTTGAGTCGATAGGCGTATTGGGTGGCTATGGATTTGTGTTTTTGCAGTTTTGAGCTTTGGTAGCTCAATTTGTAAGTATAAATATGCATGCATATATATAAGCTGATATAGATTTACATATTTATAGTTTTTGTCTGTCAATGTGCATGTATGTTAATATGATGGGCTTATGTGTGAATTAGTATAAAAATATATATTAATAAATGCAACAAGCTTATGCATCGTCGTAAATGTGAATTAATATAATATAAATGCAAATTCGACGGACTTTGGTCCGTCATATTAGTACATAGTTCATGCATGCCATTTAATGTGAATTAGTATATTATATATGCAAATACAACGGACTTTGGTCCGTCATATTAGTACTTAGTTCATGTATGTCATTTAATTTCCACCATATTAGTATTTTTAACTGTCTATTTTTAAAATATATAACATAATTTAATTAGTTAATAAAACATAATTTTTAATAATAGTCTATATTTATTTTTATTAAATATAAAAATATGTTGTCGTATATTAATTTTACGTAGACTTATATAAATACGATAAATCATGGATAACAATGGATAGGAGAACAAAAGCATTTGAGGATGGTTTGATTAAATTTATAAAGAGTATGAATAGTGATGGTATAATTCCATGTCATTGTTTGGAATGTGAGAATTTATACATTTACACTATTGAGGAAGATAGAGGGCACGTGATTTTTAAAAGGTTTAATACATGTTACAGTAGATGGATTTTGTACGGAGAAGATTTGGAAAAAAACATAGATTTTATAAAAGCTAGAAAAATGAATGTTGAAGTTGATGTTAAATGTGGGCATAGATGAAGATGATGAAGATGTTGTTGGCAATAATACTGACATGATGTATGCTACCTATGATAATTTTTTGGATAATCCAGATGTATTTAAGAGTTTGTTGCAGGATGCAGAAAAATCATTGTATCCAAGTTGTACAAAATTTACCAAATGATCAACTTTGGTCAAATTGTACAACTTGAAATCAACATATGGATTTTCTGACAAAAGTTTTTCTGAATTGTTGAAATTATTGCATGAAATGTTGCCAGTTGATAATGTTCTCCCAAAGTCTATGTATGTTGTGAAAAAAACATTAACTGCATTGGGTATGAATTATGAGAAAATACATCATTTCCCAAAAAATTGTATTTTGTATAGAAAATAATATGAAGAGCTTGAATTTTGTCCTATATATGGAGAATCTAGATGGAAGTTCAATGACAATGGATGTAAGCGTGTTAAGATTGCAGAAAAAGTGTTATGGTATTTTCCACCTATTCTCCATTTTCAAAGGATGTTTCAAAGAGTTAAGACAGCAAAGAATTTAACTTGGCCTACAAATGAGAGGGAGGTTGAAGTTGGAAAGTTAAGGCATCTTGCAGATTCTCCATCGTGGAAGCTAGTTGATGAATTATGGCTTGAATTTGCGAATGAATCTAAGAACTTAAAGCTTGGAATTGCTGCATATGGAATTAACCCACACAAGCATATGAGTAGTAAATATAGTTGTTGGCCAGTACTAACAGTTACAAATAATCATCCACCATGGATGTGTATGAAATAGAAGTTTATAATATTGACTTTGTTAATTTTTGGACCACACCAACCAAGTGAACACATTGATGTTTATTTGCAGCCATTGGTTGATGATCTAAAGAAGTTACGGGTTGAAGGCGTTGACATTTGGGATGCCTATAGGAAACAATACTTCATAATGAAGGCAGTATTACTGTGGACTATAAATGATTTTCCAACATATGGTAACTTGTTTAGTCATGCCATCAAAGGTTATTTTGCTTCTTCGATTTGTAGTGAAGACATTTGTGCCCAAAGTTTGAAACATGGGATAAAAATGAGTTATTGTGGACATAGAAGATCCTTTTGTAGTCATCATCTATTTCGAAAGCTTTTAGCTTTTAACGATTTGCAAGAGTTTCGTGCAACTCCTTTACATATGACAGAAGAATAGATCCTTAGGAAACTTGATGCTATAACGTTTGATCATGGGAATAAACGTAAATGAACTGCTGCTGATAGATGTGCTTGGAAAAAAATCAATATTCTTTGACCTTGAATATTGGAAATTATTATATGCAAGACATAATCTAGATGTCATGCATATTGAGAAAAATGTATGTGAGAATATCGTTGGAACTTTACTTAATATTCCTGAAAAGATAAATGATGAACTTAATGCTTGATTGGATTTGGTAGAATTGAGTTTGAGAGATTTACCACCTATGGTGGAAGAGAAAATTACTTATCTTCCACCTGCTTGCTACACTTTGTCTAAGGAAGAGAAAATGAAATTTTCCAAGTGTTTGGTTGATTTAAAAGTTCCAAATGATTATTCATCAAATTTTAGAAATATTGTTTCGATAAAAGATTAAAGATTGAATGGTATTAAATTGCATGATTGTCATACATTAATACAACAATTGCTTCATGGTGCGATCAGATCACTATCTCATAAGGATGTAAAATATGCAATTACAAGATTTTATTTCTACTTCAATTCTATTTGCAAAAAAAAAAAAAAAAGATAGAAGTTGCGAAGTTGGACATTATACAAACAAATATTGTAACGACATTGTGTCTATCTCATAAGGATGTAAAATATGCAATTACAAGATTTTATTTCTACTTCAATTCTATTTGCCAAATAAAAAATAAAAAAGATAGAAGTTGCGAAGTTGGAAATTATACAAACAAATATTGTAACGACATTGTGTCTGTTGAAAAAAAAAATCCCCCATCGTTTTTTGATATAATGATTTATCTGACTGTACATTTGGTTTTGTGTGGACTGATTTACTTCCTATGGATGTATCCATTTGAGAGATATATGAAAGTGTTAAAGGGATTTGTCAGAAATCACAATTGACCAGAATGTTGCATTGCTGAAAACTACATTGTTGAAGAAGCCATAGAGTTTTGCAATGAGTATCAGAAATACTTGGCAGCAATTGGGAACCCCGCCCGGACGGTATGAACAACAATGTGTGGATGAAGATGTTGGTAATTCCTTAAAAAGCAGAAAGAACATGAATATTGATCGAGAACTTTGGGAGCAAGTACATCTTTATATACTTTCGAATACGACCGAAGTGCAACCTTACTTTGAGTAAGTTATATTGCTACTATAATTATTTTATTAAGGGTACAAAACTCATTTTGACAAAACTTGGCATATTGGCATGTTGCAAAAAGCATATGAATGCCTTAAAGTCAAATAATTGTAACAAATTCAGAAAACCAAAATGGTTCCAAGATGAGCAAAATCGGACATTTATCAAATGGTTTAGAGATCAAGTAAGTTGTTCTCTCTCTCTCTCTATATATATATATATATGTGTTCAGTTGTATATAAATATGAATAGTATTTTGACTATATGAAGCATTTTAATAGATTCTGAATGAGTTGAATGAAAGAAAAAAGAATGTGTCTGAAACTTTGAGGTTGATAGCATTGTGACTGCAATTTGATATGATATCATATTCAAGATTTGATATTAATGGGTTTCGACTTCATACTATCGAACGGGATAATAAGCGTGCTACGCAAAATAGTGGAGTAAGGTTGGTTGCAAAGACAATGCAATATACAAGTGCAAAGGATGATAATCTAGTTATTTGTGATTTTGCATTCTATGGTACTTTGGTTGAAATCTTTGATGTTGATTACATCAAGTTTCGAATTCTAGTGTTCAAATGTGATTAGGTAGACAACAACCATGGTGTAAAAATCGATGAATGTGTCAACTTACACAAATTTTGCCACAAATCTGATCCATTTATTTTGGCTTCACAAGCAAGACAAGTTTTTTATGTTGATGATCCTAGCAACTCATAGTGGTCCGTCATTTTAAGTCTCCCTCATTACAATGACATGAGAGATAATTTCATCGGAAGAGATTCATTTCTAGATAGTGCTATTGTTCACTCTTCATTTGCTTTGAGCTTGCCAAATGATCATATTGAAGTTGATGAAGATTATGAAGAAGTTTGTGTTCATGGTGATTGTAGAGGAACATGGATAAAAAATAGAACAAATAAATAATTTTTCTTGTACATTTAAGAGTTATAATGTGATTAATAAAATCTATTTAAGTTGTATTGTTGTATTGATAAAATCTATTTAAGTTATATTGTGATTAATAAAATCTATTTAAGCTATATTTTGTATTAATAAAATCTATTTAAGTTATAGTGTGATTAATAAAATATATTTTAAGTTATACTGTGTACTAATAAAATCTATTTAAGTTATATGCTTCTATAATCAATTATAGTTGATATATATTGTGATTAATTAATTCTATTTAAATTATATTTTGATTTTTGTTTTGATTAATTAATTACATATGATTCTTATGTAGCTTGATGGATTCTACGGAACCACCAGATAATGACCTTGATAGTCATGATGACGTAGCCTGCAGCCCCGTGAAAGAGCCAAAAAGGACTAGAGGACCATCAGTTTTAAGTAGGATACGAAAAAAAAAATTCAGCAGGCGAAAATGAACCAGTAGTTTATAATGAGTTTGGAGTTGGAGTTAATAGAGCTGTAGCAAATCTAGCCAAGTTTGAGGGTGTCTAAACTCGAAGAAACACTTTTATCAATTATAAGAATTGGAGTCTTGTGCTGTATGAATTGAAACAGCTTCTGTGGGAGACAATATTGATAACTAATAAGATAATATGATTTACTATATTTACCATGTACTTTAACTTACTATGTTTATCTTATCAAATTTTAATTTACATATGCAGCAATATTATAAAAAAATATGAATCTCTGAAGAAAAAGACTTTGAAAGATTTCTCTGAAAAATAGAGAAAGTTCAAGAGTACTTTATATACAGATCATGTTTTTCTATTTATTGAATAAGGGCAACTAGAAGTTTTAGATCATCCTCCAGATGGCTATGATTACATCACACAAAAAGCATATAATGAATTTATCGCATAGCGAATGACTCCAGAGTGGACGATAATTACTTTATATATATAATTAATCAATTCTATTTGACAATTATTTTTTATAATTAATTAAGATGACAATTTTTTTATATGTATGCAGATTCTTCACAAAGAGCAGTCTGAATTGAGAAAAAGAAATAAATATAATCATACTTTATCTTANATGATTACATCACACAAAAAGCATATAATGAATTTATCGCATAGCGAATGACTCCAGAGTGAACGATAATTACTTTATATATATAATTAATCAATTCTATTTGACAATTATTTTTTATAATTAATTAAGATGACAATTTTTTTATATGTATGCAGATTCTTCACAAAGAGCAGTCTGAATTGAGAAAAAGAAATAAATATAATCATACTTTATCTTGCAAATGATACACTCGGTTGGAGTATGAAGAGGTATATTAATTTATTTAATTATAGAAAAGATAAATTAATTAGTGTATTTGAGTTATGTTGTGATTAAATAATTATTATATTTCGATTTATGTTGTGATTAACACATGTTGTTAAAATATTAGAAACTGAGGATTGGGAATAGCGAGCATGGGCTACAGGAGGTGTTGTGGAAGAAGAGTCACATAGACAAGACTGGAAAGTACAAATCTTCCGAATTTGCTGTAATTTGAGAAAAAAATGTTAGAAATTTTTGCCTTATGAAATCTGAAATTTGGTTTGTATAATGATTGATTGTGCTGATTAAACATTAATAATTGCAGGATGAGTTGTTAGACCAGCATGCTCGAGGAGAATTTGATGCATCATTAGGCACACCAAATGATATATTAACAATGGCATTGGGGACTCCAGAGTGCAGAGGTCGAGTTAGGGCAGCGGGTTATTATGTGACTTCAACTGAATATTGGTACCTTCCGAGAGCAAGTTTAGAGCAGAAGGGAAAAGAACATGCTAATAAAGAAGAAAACAACAAATGGCTACATTGACTCAAACTGTTCTGGAGCTGAAGGCGAACTTACAAATGATTAGTTTATAGATGGCAGGCACGGGGCATAATTTTGTAGCCAATCCATTTCCAGAGATGTCATCAGATTAGTTTGTTAACAACATTTGGGCAACTTTTCCTGATGCAGAGGTACATGTAAGAACACATTCACCAGCACACTCACCTACTAATAATCCTATCGCACCATCTCATATTGCACCCCCACTTATGACAGATCTAAAGGTATATAACTAAGACTTTTTATAGTTATTTTTGGTTTTATTAAGCCACATAATTTTATTATTATCTAACATCAGTTTGTTTTTTTTCTTATATGGTTTAGGGTGTAGATTGCATGCTTGTTGTGGGCACACATGATAATATGGTAGCAAAAGGACAGATGTTTTCGAAAACTGATCCTCAAGTTGTATGCCATGGAGTGCAGTTAGGAAGTGAGAATATTCGTGTTAATGTGCATGTGGTGATTGATCCCTTAGCAGGGCTACCTATCCCTTCTTATACCGTAGTTTCAATTGGAAAAGCTCTGGGTTAGTTTTGTGCTTAGCCAAAATCTTTGGTCATTTTACCAAGAGACAAGGTAATTATTAATGTAAATTTTATTTGGTTTTTATCATAGTTTTAAAAATTGCAAAATGAGTTTAATTTTTTAACAATGTTTGTAGGTACAAGCTGCGCGAATAGTTGCTAAAGGCAAATCGGTTGTTGAGTCTGACTCGAACAGTATACCCCGATCAAATCAATCACAATCATCTGCAATGCAACAAAGGAGTGGAGGAGAAGATATTTATGCTGGCTTGCCTCCAAAAGTTTGGCTCTTAGCTATGATAGTTTCTGGTATCAAAGACCAAGACTTTGGTCTTGAAATAAAATTGGGAGGTGGCATGGTCGACAATGACTTATATGCAGTCGTGCACAGAGATGATATAGATTCATTTTGTCAGATGGACATGCTTACCGTCGATTGCATCTTAGTATACATGAGGTTATTATATTATTTTTTAAGTTATATTTTTTCTAATTAAAATGTTATTATATTTTCAACTTTTTATATATGTTGTTTCGAATTCTAAATTTTTATTTCAGGCTCTTATATGAACAAATGAGAAGTGGAAAATTTCTCTGTTTTGGATTCATTGATCCAAAGTCAATTGCTTTGGAAGAGAAATGAAATATAGAAAGTAAAGCTACAAAAATCTATCACGGAAGCACTGACAATGACAATAAAATATGGTTGATTCCATATTACCACTTGTAAGTATTTTAAATAAAGTAAATTAGATTCTTATAATATTAGTAATGTTTTTTTACTTTTACTAATTCATTTTTAGTGCAATAAATGTTATATAAATGTTTATTTTTATTAGTGGTCACTGGATGCTCGGCGTTGTCAATTCATTTGAGGGATTTGCTTGGTTTTTTGACATTATTAAATTGAGTGTCCATGAGGATTTTAAACAAATGATTAATAGGTAATTAATTTTAATTCTTTTTTAACATTTATTGATTATATTAAATGTTTTTAACTATTCTCATTTCTATCATATTGGAAAGTGATTTTACAATGTGGAATAAACCGAATACTAGAAAATCCAAGAAGAGCAATTTGGTTTGGCCAAGCACAAAAATAATAAAAGTCAAAATACTACATTTTACTTTCTTTTTTTCAATTTAATAATTTCATTCGTATGTATTTTAATTTTTTGTTCAAATTCAATTGTATACTCGTTTCCAACAGGATGTGATTGAATGTGCATACTATGTATGCATCATGATGAGAGAAATTATAAATATGAACGGAAATTTTTTATCACCAAAGTCATTTCATAACTTGGTAAGCTTAATGAATTATTATTTGTCATATTTATATTTATAAATATATTATCTTATGTTAAATATATTTAATGACTAAAATATGATATTTTTCTTAAACAGTTCCATAATATCGTTTGAGTGCAAGACTATATGGACGAATTTAGAAAAGAATGGGATACATATTTGATCGACGAAATTTCTAATCCGTCAAAAATTTTATCCCCAATGTCAATTAAATATTCTATATATTCATGTGCTATTAAAATGTTATTACTATACCATTTTATTTAATATGTATATTACATTTACTTTTTTTAATTTTTATTTTATAAATTTTTATCCAATTCGTCTATTATAAATTCTTATAAATTGTTTATTTTGAACAAATAAAAAAATAATTCAGAAAAAAATGCAAAAAAAAATTAATAAATGCAAATACGACGTCTTTCATGATGGAATAGACGACGCACAATGTGAATCGTGTTTGATGGTAATCTGCGTCGTTGATGAGCATGTACGAGGCATAATGTTCGTCGTGTACCCACAAAAACGAGGCACATTTTGCTATGTCAGACCATAGCACGACGTGTTTCACCTGTCTTATTATTTGTGAATTAGCCATGTTGATCTAATGTATTTTGGCTGTATAGATGACGCCTAAAAACCGTCATATTTATACTAAAGATGAAAGGTTTTTGTTCATCTTTGATTCTTATGACTTTTTACGACAATGCTTAATTCTTATGTGCGTCGTGAGGAGGATATTTTTTGTCATGGAAGTAGAGAAGGTGGGCCAAGAATTGATGCTATAATAAAATATTATGCAAGCAGAAAATTGAGTACAATGGAAATATCACAACAAAAAGATGATTCGTTTTCTATAAATTTTGGATTAATGAGGATTGGAGGTGAATATAACCCTTAATTAGTAGATAATTATGGAATCTCATCAAGTAATAGCTCATTGATACATTTTCAAACTCAACCATCAAGGGTTAGCAGTTATGAACAGAGTCAACCAACTTCATATCAATATCATGACTATCAGCAAAGATAATCACATGCAATATTAGATCCAAATGGTTGGTATATTAACAATTACATACAAAATTATCAAAAAAATATGACTTTTAATCAATATTTTTTTCAATACACAACTGAAAATGAGGATAAAAAAGATAGAAAAAATTTTCAACTATCAAAAATTTTTATATAGTATTGACTTATATATAAGTAATTATGTACTTGTATTATTATTCTGATTAATGAATAATTCATTATTTAATTAATAACATTTTTGTTACTGTCAATGAATGCTATAAGTCACTTGATTATGATAAATATAATTTTTACTCAATATTTTTCAATTTTTATAGTTAAATTGATAAAGTATTTAATAAATAAGCATATCCTGAAATTTCATTAAAAATTTTCATATTTTTTTATAAATTGACATCATTCATTTTATATTTTTATCAATATTGATATTATATTAATATTTTTATTAATATTTCTATATTTTTAACCTTTGATATTTTCGTCAGTACTGATATTTTTATCATTAGTCATAAGTTCAACCGGGCATAAGCTCAGTCAAATAGAGATCCAATTGAGTGGTCGGCTGGAGAGGAAAGTCACGTGAAGATGAGAGATAATATCTCCATGTGGGTTTTAGGACATAAATAGTTATTTAAAGAAAGTGGTAAGTGAAAAAACAGATGATGTTTTGCCTTTTTGGGATCTGCGCCCTTTTTTCCGATTCTCTCTCTTTTTCTTGGCTTTCAGTTTTTCTCGATTCTTCCTCTCTTTTCATGGAGGTCTAAAGGTTTTTCCTTTTCTATTTTGAGACCATCTTCTTCATTATACCACTTCTTCATTCTCCATTTTTAGAATCTAAGACCTTTTAGAGAGAGAGGAAAGAGTAAAACCATATTCTCAGTCATGGCTAATTTAAGCATCAAAGGATAAATGTTGATGACTCCATCAACGCCTTTCTAACTATCTATCTCATTTTGCATGCTCCGACGAAGCTTTCTACTGGAGTACATATAAAAATTGCACATGAAACCCTGAAGAAGACTGGACCTACAACAAATACTACCAAAAATAAACGGCGAACCTGTCCCAAATTTTCAATTCTATGATTCCTAGTCACAATTATTTATACATAAGAAAAGGAAAAAGAAATAAGAACTTGTTCTCGTTTTCAATCATTTTTAATTAAAGTGTAATTGACATAGATGCCTTTTGAACTTGTTTGACACTTTAATCATTGAAATAATTTGTTTTGGCATTTAAGTCTCTGAATTTATATCATTTTGGCAAAAATAGTCGTTAAATTATTATTTTTTGTTTAGTTTTTAATTATTTTAGACACTTAAAATGCATTTGATATAAAAGAGACTGAAAATAAAAGATGTGATCTCTTTGTCTCTGTCTCAATCTCCCAATCTTTTTCTTTTAATCTATTTCTCTCTGTCGCTTAATTTCTCTCTTTAAGAAAAGCGTTGAAGTGAGAAGACTTTTTCTCACAGCCTAAACAAGGATTTGAATTTTCATAGCAAGAAAAGCATTAAAGTGAGAAGACTTTTTTTTTTCTGAGGAGGTGCAATCCGTCTTAAAATGGTAGCTTCTTGAAAATTAAAACCCATAATTAGTCAACATAATATCTCCTCACCTAATGAAATAGGAACTATCATGTTTTTGTTCATGATCCTATATGCATGTTTATTTGTCGATCTAGTTATTGCTTTCTCAAATTCCGAAAATGAGAGAAACACATTGGTCCTCTTTCGTCTGTTTTAGGAATTTGAAGTTTTGTTAAACAACTTTGACATGAAGTGGCGCTGGTGACTGACCAACATAAGGCTAAACCTGATGGTGAGTGAAATTTTGATATGAAATTTCGTTTAGTTTTGCAAAACAGCTTTGATATGTAAAATTTTCACCTTATCACTATTGATTACTTTACTTAATTGCATTGCTGGACTAAATCAATATATGAATCTTGCAGCGAATCTTGAATGTCCAGTACTCAATTCCTGACTTATATCTCCTGAGAGCTGCCATCTGATCTCAAGGATTTTTGTAGCTGACCCAGCAAAGGTAAGCAAACTTGTCTATATGAAAATTTGGCATGTTTCAATCCATATACCATGTTTGGAGGACAACTACTATTCATGTCAATGTTTCTTACTTTTATGATTGACTCTTTGATTAATTTGCACTTGAGGATGTAGTTTAGTAGTAGAGCCAGCCGAGCCTTCTCACCTACAGGAATTGAGATTCGAGTGTTGGTAGCTCCATTTGGATTCAAGTGCTCTTTTCCGCTGCTACCACACGAGAGGGAGAAAGTTTTCAGTGACATGGACTCTTAGTGTGGACTTTCACTAGGTTGAAAAGACGCCTGAGTTTAACTCACTCACTATATAACTTCTGGACCTATGACATCGCTACGGGTAGGTCTTTTCTTTTTACTAAAAAAAAAAACTCTTTAATTAATTTCATTATATTTTCAAAAAACAAGAACAAACATTAGAAAAATGCTTCTTCCTCGGTTTGTTGGTGAATTTTGTTTAGAACTTTGTTTGACAGTACAAAATCAGAAAAATAAGGGGCACTTACATTGTATATTTGTAGGAGTTGGGCCATTTATGTTGCTGCTTCTAAATTATATTTGATGTTGAAACTGAATGGAAAATTTTGTCTAGTCGCATGTAATTTGGTCCATAAACATTTTTTTTGTTTTTTGGGTCCACAACTGGGCTCCAAAACAAAATTGGGAAGACAAAGAGAATGGCCCAAAGCTATCTCAACTGGTCTGTGTATTTTTTTTAATTGGTAGCTTGCATTTCTGAATGATTTCCTTCTCCTGAATGTCCCATCTGTTGGAAAAATATATATATAAAATAAATCTACATGACTGTATGTATCTGAATTATATTATAATATTTAAATAAAATGTCATTGTAGAAAATAATTTGATTTTTTTAAATTTAATGTGTGGTATAACAAATTTACTTGATCTATAATCTGCATCTAGATCTACAAGTTGTTACCCGATCTGCTATAGAATTTACAACCCGCCACCAGATTTGCTAATGGGATATACTAACAGATCTACTAAATCTTCTAAAACTATCTTCATGTAATACAGCATAATGTGGACTATATTGTATCTCATAAAAAATCCTAAACATTAGAGAATAAATATTTTCTCTAATATTTTCATTCTATGGTTTTTACTTATTCTCTCATAATAAAGTTGGATCTCTCACTAGATCTTTTTAAAATTTGTACGAATAAATAATAGAACCCAAGCCAATTGATATTTTCATTTAAAATGAAATTTTAACAGATATAACTATTGTTATTCTGATTTTATATTATCAATAAATTGATTATATCTGATAATAAATTATTTTATAATCAAATACAGAAAGAATTATCATAATAGATAATATCTTAAGTGGAACTCTACGAGCATAACTCTAACACCATCTTCTAGCCAAATGTTAATCAATGTTAGCTAAAATGAAGCTATGCTCATGACTCAAGCGATAAATTGAATTGCATATCAACTTTGGATCACCTTTTATATTAGATAATATTTTTTTATTTTTTTTATAATGCCTTAAAATGGCTGTGAAGTTTAAATTGTACATTTGACATATATTTAGAATTATCTTTGGTTTTTTTAAGATACTTGTAATTGGGTGTTCGAACTTTATCTTTTCTATATCAATCTGTATTTGGCATTTTGGATATTGATTTTACATTTTTAATGTGAAGATTATATGTCAAATTTGGTTTTGAATCTTTAGTGTGGATTTTATATGCAAAATTTTAAAAGAAATACAAATTAAAAAACTAAAAACTACAAGCCACAAATCAAAATAAAAAATAAATACATTATCAAATGATATATTCAGGTTATGGTTATTTGAAAGACTTTTTTTTAAGAGAAATTAAGCCAGAGAGAGAGAGAACAGTGGACAGAGAATATGTAGTGCGAAAGTGGACAGTGAAAATGTCAAGAGAGAGCGGAGAGAGAAAAATTAAATTAATTTTAATTTTTAAAGGATATTAGTTGAGGATGCATACATTGGTATTTTCACATGCACCATTTTGATGGAATGGAAAAGCTAATGGAATCTTCCATTCCAAGCATGTTTTGTCCAACCAAACAAAGGACTAACCAGGCAACCAAAACACTCTCTATGCGGCAATAGCTTCATCTATGAATTCACCTACTGATCCGTCAGCATATATTCCATCAAATGAAACAAATCAATTTGCGGCAAAAAAGGCAATTCATGGGAAAAAAATCAAATCAATGATTGAACATGTTAGCAACTTATTTCACAACACCACATAGAGTTTTAACTACAACTCCAACAAGTACGTTTTTACAACAGATAGAACTCTAATTACATTGAATGAGCTTTTGAAAAGTCTCAGTTTGTGATAAGTTGATAAAATGGAGGAAGACGTTTTCTAGTAAAACTCAATAAGAATGGCAATGCATAACTCGTGCCCTGCCTAATAAAAACTGGCATTTTTTTTTTCTGTCTAATTTGAGCACCTAATAGAATCCATCATGAGATAATCCACTTGATATTGTTGACAATGATAAAGTCATGCATTTCCAACAACTCGGACATGATATGGAGGTCCACGACAGAAGATTGGCTCATCAGGTGAATCTGTTCTTGCACGAGTTCTAAGAATGTCATTAGGATCATCAATCATGGCAGCGGCTACCAGTGTATACTCACCCGGGACAAGAAAATATAGAGAAAAAGAATGCTTAATTTCTTGGAGCGGGGGAACCTCCATAGTGATTCCATTCAAAACACCTGTACAGAAGTTAAAGAAAGACTCAAAAAGCCGTTTGGGATAAAGAAGTGAAAAGTAATTTGTGTTCCAATTTTTCTCATTAGAATTAACAACGTAACACTAATTGTCAAAACAATTTTCAAAAATGAAATGGCTTAGATAGGACCAGACAATGTCCAAGCATATAAAAAATAGGCACTGAATGAAAATATTATACTTTCAACAAACCACAACTAAAAGGAATCTGAAAATGATAGAACCTCACCAGCCCATAAGACAGTTGCTTTGGCACCTTCCACACAGTTCTGCCCAGCTACATCCCTGCATGTAATGCTAAGGCTCATCTTGATCATGTCTTTGGTGTTATTACGAACAATAACCTCCATAGGGGTCATGTCAAGAGCCACTACAGAACCCTTAGAGTTAGAAGAGGAAAGTTGAATATTGGATTCTTCATGTGAACCAAGTTTTCCAGGTTCAAAGCCATTCCTAAGAAGCCTGAAACCAAATGTCAATGGGTCAGGCAGAAGTACATCCATAACAGATGTTTGGAGAGCCGCTTGTATAGCATCCTTGATATTCAATTCTCCAGAGCTATTTCGCCCTGACTGCCAACGCACCTTTATTCTAGATATGAGGTTCTTTATAGAAGCATTCAGTTCAGCCTTAATATTCTTTTCTGAGAAGCTAGAACTTCTGCCACTGTTATGCACGTCTGCATGATTATCCTTCACAAAAAAGGAATCATCAAGAACTGGTAATTTAAAATGATCCAAGGGTATTAGTACCCTCGCTGAGCAATCCCTGTCAATTCTTGTTTTAGGATAACCGCACTCAGTAGTATCTTTATGAACAGAAAGGCTATCCTCATTGGTAGAATTTTCTATCTGGACGGAAACACTAATATCAAAGACAACATCAGTTGGATTAGACAACTCTAATTCAAGAAACCGTAGTCCCCAACTTCCTCTGAAAGGATCAATTTTCACCAATTTGTCCATCTTCTTGTGGGGGCCAATGGCTCCTTCACTATAGCTATCATCCACAGGAACTGGTTTAGGAAGGTTTTCTCCGACATGTGCAGGAATTTCCATTGAAAGCAAACGAGCCTTCACAAAAGACAAACCCTGCAAAACACAAATCTGCAAAGGAACAACCAGACGCCTGCCAGGGGGCACCTCAGATTCAGTAGTTTGTGGATCTTCAGGATCTTTTAGAGGCCCTGGGAATAAAAATATGGTACTGTCAGAAAGAAAGGTAGTCAGACAATGTAAATGCCACTAATAAACAAAGGTAGTATACAGATACAGTTACTCCTTATGACCATGATTAATCCACACAACCATCATATTATTTCTTGCAAACAGCCCAAAAATACTGTGAGGTTAGATGAGGTGAGGTCCACTATCAGAAACTCACAAAAATTATCTTTCCAACTCAATTCAACTATTAGTGAACATGAAATAGCAACAACAACAACAAAAAAAGAAGAAGGATATTAGTCATTCCTTCATCTTGTAAATATCTATGAAGCAGATAAGCCTCCTAACTCTGAAAACAGTCAGATTGTCAAAATGCAATGTACACTAACAAAATAACAGTATGTCAAATGTTCCTCCAGAAGGTAAGATAAAAATCCAAAAACAAAATATATATATATATATATGTGTGTGTGTGTGTGTGTGTGACCAAAAATTAAAACTCAGCAATCTATTTGGTATCTATCAATGTTATAGCTTACAACCCAAATCATGCTTCATTACACCAAGATTATCAATTTTAGCAGGTAAAAGAAATATAAAGTATTTTTTTTCTTTCTTCTATAAATTTTTAGGGCCTTCAACCTTAGCCAATATTTTCCTTCATAAGACAGAATATCGATCATCTATGCATTTCAGACAAGAGCAGCAAAAGAGGAATTATTACTCCCTTGGTGTTTACATCCAATGATCATTTCAATGTAGCCTGACATTCCAATTGTTCCTCTAAAATACAACAATCTGGAAAGAGGAGAAGCCCCCTAAAAGATTAGTTATAACTGATATCAATAGAAGACTATCCTTCATCAATGCCTGCCATAGTTAACAATCCCGTACATCCAATCCTTTAGGAAGCCATGTAGATAAAGCTGGCAAAGCCTTGCCTAAACTACCCAGCTAGATGAGTTTAAAGGGGTATGGTGAATTGTCCAAACCAAATTCACTAATATTCATGATTCAGTATCAGAGTTCAGCCAACATAATACCTGCTTCATTCATCACCTGAATTTTTCAAGAATCAATTTGTAAAAAAAAAAAAAGCCAAACCTCGCCCATTGCCTGCCTGAGATTTCAGCATTGTCTAATTGTTGGTCAAACAAAGATATATATATATACAGTCAGGCTACTATCAAGTACATCCGACATTTGTTATGTTCATGTATGAAATTCAAAAGCTAAGATTAAGTGATAAATAAAGAATAAGTGGATAAATACGTCATCAAGAATTTTTAAGAATAAAAATCACTTATCCCTTTAATTATGATTTAATTTTAGCCTTTAGATTCTATACCTGAACATAACAACCATCAAATATACCTGATAGTAGTCTGATTATATATATAAATCAACAGTAGATAAGACGGTAGAATGCCAAAATCACAACAATCGAAAGACTAAAGAATTAGTAGTTACCAGAATAATGGATCAGTAATGTAGGGCTATTTCCATCCTTTACATGCCTCACTGTGCTTCCAGAGGCACTCTTTCCAATACTATCAGCATCCATCAAGCCAAGCTGCCAAGCTTTTAAGGTCACAGGTACGGTCACTTCTGCACCAGGCTCCAAAGGGAGGGAAGCTTTCAAGGTTTCATATGCAATTGAGATAACAGAATCTTGGTTTTTTCCTGATAGTGAAATATGTGCCTGCTCAACTGGAACTGTGCCTGCATTTGCCAAACTAATCCAAATATCACGAATTTCACCTTCATGTAGAATTATTGCACCATCACCACCAACAACACGCGAGACCAACAATGGTAGTCGGGGTACCACAGAAATATTTGGAAGAGATACATTCTTCAACTTGCCAGATCCACAGCACCGAAAAGGGTCAGAGAGAACAAGTCCTTGCATTGCTCCCAGGAGCAGATTGTCAACATCCTTGAATAGATGTTCAGTAATAACACCAAAGCAGTGGACAGTGCACCCAGGAATTGTAAGTGGTCCCACAGAAGTTGGGATGCCTGACAAGGTGATCACTTTTGACGAATTAGGTGGAAGATTTACAGTAACTGGGAAAGCATTAAAGTTTTCTGAATGCACTGAGAGATATATGCTATCAACCCTCAAATCAAAGCCACATGGATTTGCCAATTCCACCAAAACCTGAACTGGCTCTCCAACAATCCAAATTAACTCATGTTTGCCGATATTGTTTGGCTCTCCTTTGCTGAATGGTGTGTAAATAAAAGGCCCAGAAGGAGCAGATCCTGCCCACCAATCTTCTCTTGCTGGATTTCGCTTAACAATGTCCACTTGTGAGGGATGGAGAGGAAAGGAGTGCAACCTGGAAACAAATTGGAGAATTGAATTAGGGAGTCCATAAATAATAATTTGTTAATCTAAACAGCTTCTACAAGCAATTTATCCTTGTTGTAGATATTACTAATCAGCAGTGAAGTGAACCATCTTGAGAAGCTTCTCAGTGTGACAGGGGAAAACATTTGTTAGTTGTTTATTGTGTTAGCTATAGACATTATTGGACACTTTCTAATAGCATAAACTGAAACTGTAGGGATTTTTTTTAGTCAGTGAACTTTAAGTATTGATAATAACTTAACGTGACAATAAAGCCTAATTATTTAACTGGTCTTGTGATAGAGTAATGCTAATCCCCATTCTGATAATTTATTATGCTACACATGTAAACCCCTATTTCCATCCTATTAAACCCCTATTTCCATCCTACAATTCTATGGTACTACAGGTGAGGATGAAAATTAACTGCCTATTGGATTAATGTGTTATACAGTTGAACCCCCATGCAAATAGCTTAAGCTTAAACTTTCAGGTCGAAATAAACTTAATAACATTGTAAAGACTGCTACTATATTTGGAAGATAAACTTGAAACATGCAAGAATTAAAGGAAACAGGAAAAAAATCTAGCACCAACAACCATCTAGCAAATATTTACATCTTTTTGGTTCACAGTTTAAGGTTGAACAATTTTGTGCCTTACTATAGGAGTATGATTGCGATTGTTCACTGGCTCCAGCAGCCACATTGTCATCTTAGTAGCTGCATTATTGTTTCTAAATTATTTTTTCATATTTTATTTACATAAAATAATATCTCAAAAACCTGACATAGTAATAATCTCAAAAAACTTGCATAGTAATAATAATAACTCTACATCTAAATCAAGCAGATAAATTTAAACCACAGACCATTTTATTTACAAGGAGAAGCTGCATACTTGAGTGTAATAATGGCAATGCAAACACATTTTCAATAAGCCACAGAGAAAAGAATAAACAGATCCTATCCCCATCATAGATTTCTCCTTTTCCAAGCATTAGCATGGCAGGCTATAATCAGTCTATCTAATCACAGACTGAAAACAAATGAGTAGAAGAGAAAAGCAACAATTGCGCATCATGTGACAGTTTGTGTAAATGCCTGTCATACACTTAAGGGTACAGCAATCATGAGAATTATAGTCCCTTCCCAAAATCTAATTTCCTAATGAAATTACCAAAAAGATTCATTAAAAAGATGTCAACACCATAAGATATCTTCTTTTATTTTCAAAGGCATAACACATTTACGTACTTCAAAAAAAGATTATGCACGGGCAACTACCTAATAAAAGGTAAGGCAGGATCAGCACAGCGAGTTCCAGATGGCAGCCTCTCAGATGAATTTGAAAGTGCACTAGCAAGCCCATTTTGCCCAGCAGGCGTAATTAAAGGGTAATAGGACCTAAGTAAACGTGCAGCTGCACTCCAGGCAGTGAGAGGATCCCCAGCACGGACAGCAGACAGCAGAATCTCTCTTAATACAACCATCTGAAGAGTGCTCCATTGAGACTCAAAAAGAGAGACTACTGATTGATGGAGCATTTTCAAGTTATCGGCATGACTTAATCCAGTTTCCTTATGCAAAGATTTCAAAGAAAATGGAGGAGAAAATTGTGTTATGTACGTGTCATTCAAAATCGTTTTGCACTAAATAAAAGTTATTAAAGGTAAAACATAATAATGCTACTTAAGAAGGGGAAGAAATGCTAAATCAAATTCTGCATTCCATTCCAAAATTCCTATATAAAACATAAGACAGCAGAATAATTTTCCAATAATATTTCATGTACTACACTTGATAAATCACAATATCACATTTCCTAATGTCAGTTGCAAATGGCAAGCTACAGGGATGAATCTCAAAAATAACCAGGGGAGATAAGAGTAATTATACTAGTTATATGCTCACTTTTACAGTAGACTTTTTGGAGGCAGAAGCTCTACTTTGGACACGATACGCTTTTGTAGTCAATGCCAAAACTTGCATTGCACTAATAGCAGCCAGTTTATTTTCCTGTTGCAAATATAACTGAGCTACCTGCCTCGAAAAGAAGGCAGCCTTCCGCTGATAACCAAGGGTGCCATATAAACGAGCTATTTCAACGTACAATATGAGCTTATCACTGGCATCAATCAAAGATTTTGCACCATCTGCAGCACTGGTCAAAAGTTCTACTACTTCCTTAGCCAGCTCTCGTCTGCAAATACATACAGAAAATTGTGAAAATTAAATAATACACTTGCATTTAAGGAATAATATTCATGACCTTATGGGCAAATATGACTCCCAAGCCTATCATATTTTGAGTCACCAAAAAAAAAAGAGCCTATCATATTTTGCATTGAACTCAATAGTTTCCCTTGGAGCCATAAGACTCAAAAAATTCAACATATTCATAATCATTTGCTTGTAAATAAAAAGCCAAGATGAATCACAAGTTGATGCAAAGAAAAAGAAAAAAAAAAAGGTCCCAAAATAATATTTTTCTGAACGCGCACCTCCTTTTGTAACAAAAGAATATCAATACTCATAAAGTTTGAAAAATAAAATCCTAAAAAATCTACATTCAATAAGTCATAACGTATACATATACATTATATAATTCAAGAACAAGTTTACCTGCAAAGAAATCTTGCTAATTTCAAAGTTGCCTCAAGTTCAAAGGTTATGGGTGAAACTCTGCAGAGAAAATATTAAAGCAACTGCTAAGAGCTTCTAGATAAAAAATAAAAATAAATAAAATAAATAAAAAATAAAAATAAAATAAATAAATAAATAAATAAAATTTTAATGATCAATTACAAACAGAGATACAATTATTTAAATAAATTTAAAATTCAATTGAAGAAAGGGCACTAATTTTTCCTAAGATAGCAGAATTGAAAATAACATTCATTGTGACAAAATAAACTTATCAAATTCAAGATTAGACTGAGAAACTTCTAAGAAGACTGACAAATAGAGGTCAAAGCCTTTGAAAACTATACTTATTATACGATGCATCACATGTGGATTCCTCTTTTAATAGTTGCAATCATTTAGAGAACTTTTCTGCACCTATTCTAATGAGTAGGTACAAAATTAGACCCCTCAACATTACAATACCACCACAGAACTTCAACCAACCTTTCTCAGTGTATATATATATATTACAATTAATAATCCCCTGTACTTTAAGAGAGGCGGTAATTTCATTCAACTTTCAAATGCAAAGAAAACTTCCTAAGCTTTTAATTCATATTAATGAACTCCTATTTATCAAACCTAATTAATTCAACAAATTTGGGGAATATGACCAACATGTAGTACTCATACAATGCTTACTTGATATTTCCAAAATATATTTCAGTATCACTTTTCATCACCACTAAACAAATAACTGAATGTTTTCATAATTCTTTAATGTAATTGACTGTGAACAGCTTGAGTGAGACAAGATGAGACTTTAGCAAGCATAATAGTTGACCAAAAAACGAAAAAGAAAAATTTCCAGGGCTGATTGCTACAATTTAAGAGTTTATTAATGAAACTGAAAGCAGCCTAAAATTTAAACAAGGAATGTACAATTAACCCAAACTTCAATCATTTAAAGAGCAGAAAGCATAATATCGCATTTCACTCTATGGCCCAACCAAAAACATGTCAGAGGCATCAGTTCGCAAAGTAATTGCTATGTTCGATAATTCTTAAAAGATTTGAACCATACTTATTGTGTCATGGCCATGAAAAATGCCAAAAAGTTGATGACTACAAAAATAGCCAAAAAATTTGAGTTGAGCATCTTCTAGATAGCTTCTCGGTTTACAAATCAACACGTAACCCCTAGTTGGATGACCAAAATGTTAAATGAAATATCTAGCATATTGTTGGTTACCAATTATCATTTTTCTTGAAAACTTAAAATGGAGATAAATAATTATTGGTAAAACAGCGGAGATAAGAAACACATAGGCATTCATTTAACCACAAATAAAATTCAGCACTGACATTAAAAAAATAGACGTCAAAAAAACTATGGGGTGCAGAGAAACTTTATCTAAAATACAGAACTGCAGTACTATTCAAGAATAAAGTTGGATTCATGCAATTGCTTTAGAAGAAGGCTATTGAAAGACAAATGAGAATGGCATTAAGTACCTTTGAGCATGCTCTTGTATAAATGACTTCCTATAATGCGAGATGACACTATTATAGCGATACCTAACCTCGTCTTCCAGAACCTGATCCCTTTGGCCCATTCGGTCAATCTGATAACACATAGATAAATGAGTTTATACATGTATCTTTTCGAATGCATGTAAGTGCAAAAATCTGCAAATAGGGATCTAGGGCCAATAGGCGAATAGAGACAGGTGAAAAATTCAAACAGAGGTACATCAACTTGTCATGTAGCCAGGAAACCCACAGGCACCATACCCATTTGTCCATCTCAGATAATGACAGTACAAATTCATTATTTAACCTAAATGATTATAAAAGGAATTAATAACATTTTTCTCAGTAATCAGTAACAAAATATCAAATTTGCTTACATCTAATCGAAATTTTTGTTATCATAAATGAACCAAAACTCATAACAAAGTTTTCAAAAAAAAAAACTCATCAGTTAAATTCAAATTATTAATTATAAAAGGTGGAGTTATCAAATTCCAGTTTGTCGTTAAGATAATCATGTTTTAAACAGAAGGTTCATGTGACCCCAAGAATACCATATTTTTGCTTCCTAATAGGTGATGGTATGGCCAATTGTAAATCCCAATTTGATGTTTAAATGCGTTTCAACGACACAGACATTATGACTCAGTGAAATGTTAAAATAGAGAGACAGTTAAACTTATTTGTGGAAAAAATCTAGAATATTAACCAAGTAACTTATCTTATTCCTTGCTCTATCCTAAATGTAAGCCGTAAGAATGTCCTAGAGAAACTACTAAAGAAAAAAGCAGCAAACCATATCCCAGAAATGCATTATTAATTTACCTGGCAGAAAGCAACAAACAATGCAATAATAGATGAACCCACTTGTCTATTGAAACAGGTCACATAATAAACTTATAAGCAAATAATGTGCTCATCAAAATGAGTGCCACACTAATCATACATGTTATATAACTCATATATATATAAAGAGAGAGAGAGAGAGAGGAACTACCAGTAAGGCACAAACGCTGCCCTCCAATGCACCAGCTAACCAGAAAAAATCCCCAGTCAACCTCGAAAGTTCAAGAGCAGTAGAGTAATGAGCATTGGCATCAACAGGTGATCCAGCCAACAGACAATAATCACCTATTGTCTTCTGTGCACGGCCAAGCCTTCGTTTCTTAGCCTTGATAACCTGCCATTTGAGATATCAATTTCCATCAAATAGACAGATTTTTAGTGGAAGCGCTTAATTCAAAGAATATAATATCTATAACTAAATCTTATCAATATAATGCACACAAGAACATCCAATGAACATTGCAAAAATAATAATAAATAAAATTATACAGAAAAAAAAAAAAAAAAAAAAAAAAAGATGGAATTTCATAAAAATCTATAGGACACCTAGAAATAAACCTCCTCTGAGCTGAGACTGGATTGGGAATCTAAAGGCGTCTTGAGAATAGTTCCAGCAGACTCAGCCTTAAGAGCCCATTTCTCAAATTCCATCAATAACGAAGCAGCAATATCCTGCATCATCGTCTGCAAGTGGAACTCCTGTGTCTCATGGTCCGCCGGCGGAAACAGCATCAGATTTCCCCCCTTTATATTCTCATCCTCCAACTGCAAACACCCCAAAAAATCAAAATCCTCAATCCAATTCAAAACCACCAAAACAAAAACCATAAACCAATCCAAACTAAAACCTGAGAATCTCCAGGACAGAAAGCGAAGCATCGCTCAACGAGTGAAGAAGAGAAGCTCTTGCAGGCGAAATTGAAGTTATCGATGACGTAACCGAGATCGGGGGAAGAAGGACAATGGCAGATTCCGATGACAGCGAGGATCTTGCGGTTGGACTGGAAGTCTTCCCACGGCGACGGTGGAGCGCCGCCGAGCACGAATTTGAAGCGGAGGCTGCCGGAATCCCAGGGCTGGTTGGCGAACGGCGATTTCTGATGCTCGGTGTAGAATGAGCTCACGGCGGAGAGAGGGATCGTCTGGTGGCGGAGCAACATTGACATGTAGTCCCGCATCAGACTCGGTGGGACCTCCCCGATCGGAAGCACCGCCACACGGATCATGCAGCTGGTCTCGATGCTGACGTCCGGCTCCATCCCTGGTCGGAGATCGGACGGCGGCGAAGGAGTTGGAAGGAGGTGCAGGGGGCGGTTTCACTGCGGGTGTGAAGACTAGCGTTTGATTGGGATTAACATTTCACGACGAATTCACATGGATTGCTTACTTTGATAATTTTGAAGTTTTACACAGGAATGGAATTGAATACTTACTGAGACTGAGCGAGTCACTGAAAAATGTAAAAATCTCGCAGTTTTAAGAAATGTTTGGTTGCGGGAAAGTTCCACAGCTCCTGCCAACGAAACGAGGGTGAAAAAAAATTAAATATACTACAATAGATTTTCTATGCTTTATTTTATTCTGAAGCAATATTAAATATACTTATGAATAATTAGCAAAAAAATGAACAATTGAATTTATTTAATACATAGTTAATAAAAATGATAAAAATAAATAGGTGACACTACCATTATATGAAGCTTTTCTCCCTAAAGACCGAAATGGCTTCGTTCGTACTAGTTGGGAAATTCTTTTGCTTTTAAATTCTACTTCTGTTTTCCGGATCACAAATTCGAATTTTTAACTTCTATACTCCCTCAATTATGGTTTGAATTTTGGTTTTCATCTATTTTTTATAAAAATATCATTTATTATTATTATTAATGAATTACTAGTGAGATATTTATTCTATGTGATAGTGCTATATAAAATTTAAATAGTGACTATTAAATAATTTATTTTTTTATTATAATTTTAGTATTAAAAAATTAAATAAATTTAATTTTTACAATATAAATTATAGTTCCAATAATAATGATCAGTAATAAAAATAGCAAATTTTATTGTTTTATATATTTTAACTTAATAGAGATATAGTTAAAAAAAAAATTATTGTTTTAACTTAGTTATTCTTGGTACAAGTGAAATAAAAGTAAAATATGTATTAAATTAATAATTAATTAATAAATAATGTTAAATCTAAGATATAGAAATTGATAAATATATATATATATATATTAAAGAACTAGTAAAATTTTGCATTTTTTTCATTTGGTACTATTTCAAACCTTTTATATAGATAATTATTACTATGAAGATAAAATTTTAAGATAATATCTACAAAAATTATAACTTATTTTATTACAATGCGAAATTTATTCTCTATGACAACATAGAAGCGAGTAACGATAACGGAGAGAAACAAATATTTTTAAACATGCAGCCATTTCGTAGATCTACAGACAGTTTTAATCATTTCCCTGTACTTATGAACATATCTTATTCTTCCTCAGATGATTCTTTACGAATATCATCTTCTTCTCTTTCTATTCCTTCCCAAAACCTTACCCCACATTCTCGTTCTATTACAAATATGATGGAATACACTTATATTCTAGAAGATTCCAAGATTGATCCTACCATTCAGCCTCTTGTTAGTCCTTATGCTGTCTTTAAAAGTCACAAAAGGTTTATCCCCCATCGAATTCATACTAAGGAGCTAATTCAGATCACTGGTTTGGACTACTACCTTATTCATGCCACTCCAGAAGAACAATATATCACTCTAGAAATTCCACAAAGCTTCATTGATCAATGGCTTGATCAAGGTTACTCTCATCTCCATTTCGGAGCCATCCGCTGTAACACCACACTCTCTCTTCAACCAATATTGTCTCCAATTTAGCCACCGCACTTCAGACGGTATGGAGTTTTTGGTCAGACTTCCCAGGGGGTCACCCATCCTAGGAATGCTCCCACTGGAGCACGCTTAACCCCAGAGTTCTTCCAACTCTGAAGCCAAACGCTCTGAAAAGGCCTTGGTTGTTAAGAGAGTGCTCACTTTACATTTGAACCATTACCACATGACCCCCTTCCACACCCGGGCGATGTGGGATTGGACACCGATCTCTGCCAGTAAGGTAGTCTGCTAGTGCCTCGCACCCGCCCACACTTACTCTGGTTATGCCAGTAAGGTAGCCTGCCAGTGCCTTTTGCACCCGCCCACACTTACTCTAGCTTTTTTTTAGATCCGGGTCGTCACATCCGCATTGTCCTCAATTTCCATGGTCGACAGAACATTCCTGCAACAGCCAGGATGTCTCTCCTTAACAGAACATTCATGATCTATGAACATGCTGTTATTGGAATTGTTACTACCACCCTTAACAGTGGTAGCGTTATGCTCACATTTTATCCAAACTTCAACATGCCGTTAAGAGATCCCAATCTCACTTCGGCCCTTCAGATCCAAATTCAAATCCAAGGTGCTCCTCAAGTTGGCACTGCTTTTGCATGCACCATTCACCATCAACTTGTCTATAGACTTTAAGATCATGCTATCAATCTTTGCATGCCCGTTAAAAAAAAAGCCTTGCCTTTGTCTCTACAGACCAACCTCACATAACGTCCATTGTTCAATTCTCTCCGGCTCTCTGCCGTGAAGAGCTATTGAAAAGAATGTCATCCACATGGCTGACGAATTATGAAAAGTTACAAAAGCAATCTCATGAAACCCCTATCACTCTACAGGCCCCTGCATCTATTTATCAGAGGCTCCCTGATGGAACCATCCAGACAACCTACAAGGTCCCTGAAGAAGTCACAGAAATAGAAACCTCATCCTCTGATGGTCTTTCTTTCGCTCAATCCATGGCCATTTTCCCTGTGGCCACAGAAAGAAAAATTCATGTTTCAGAATTCTATCCCAATGGCCAGAAAGTTTATGTTGACAAGATCAACGACTATTTTATCTAAGATATTGCTCCTGAAAGGTGTGACCCAGACTGTGACTGCTACAATGATACAGACGATGATGATGATGTTTGTATGCCAAGGGATTTTTATATCCCAGATAAAAGAAAGCTAGTAACTATGTGTAAGCCTGACACTCATCACAGGAGGCATCACCCGGATGATCCAGATTCTCCTTGGATCACTCCTATGATGAAATCTCCACCTCCTCCTAGGACCGCCATCCATGAGCTTCTCAGACAAAGCTACAAGTCTAAACCAGCTCATGTTTCTACTCCTAAATAGCCTATTCTTTTCATGATGCTTGGGTCTCAAGCATCCCAGAGTTCTTATGATAAAGATTTTCCTGCCTTTCCGAAGGCTCCCGCTTCGACCCGTCCGTTTATTCTTCAAAAGAAAATCACTCCCACGGGAGAAATAGCTCCTCTCACCACTGGAGATGAAGTTCTCAACTGGCAATCTGCTGACATCCAGAGTAATACCAATACCCTTCAACGCATTGATGACAAGCTTGATCAGATTGTAGGACACTTACATTATCTTGATGAGAAAATTTGTTCCTTATCTGAAGAACTTCAAACCTTTTATCTAATGCTCGTTGATAAAATTGGTCTTCTCTATTCCGAGCTTCAACGGCTTATTCAACAAGGTTCCTTTGGTCAAGAATACCTTGAGAAAGAAGCAAAGCTGAGACAAATGCAAAAGTAGCTTCAACAAATTACTGAGGATATAAAGCACAGAGATCCTCGAGGATCTTCTTCCAGTTCTCAATAATCCAGCTTTGCAACTCTTGCTACCCCTCCTGGTCCCACAATGACCTATGAGCTCTTGAGAAGATTTATTCCAGATCTTTCTCCTCCTCCTCCTCCACGAATGCTGACTCCAAGACCCAGAATGCAGTCTACACCTGGTCCAAGACTACAATCCATTCATCTCTCATATCCTTATAATTCTGCTACTGGCCCATCTGGCCAGCATCTGCCTCAACAGATGACTATCAGCCAACAGATTCCTCCCTCTGAAGAATCCTCTCAAACCTCTGCCTCCACAGATTATAGTGAAAGCAGTGATGAATGCAATTTTGCAGAAATCACTAATCTTCTAATGGCAGATCAAGATCCCTCCTCTGGCACTACCAGGCAAGAATCTCGACTTGATCCGACAGTTGAGATTCCTTCTGATGAAGATGTTGGTGAAATCAACACCACATCAAGACCCCGTCCAACTGATGATTTTCTAAAGCCAAATACTGGCCACTGGTTTAGCCTTGATGATACCCTTCCTCATCAATGGGATAACAAGTTCAAAGAATTTGCGGCATGGATAGACAATTAGGCTGTTCGTCCCGATGCTAATCTTAGACTCATCCTTATTGATTTCCTGTCCAGAACCACTAGATTCCTCAGAGACTGATGGCAATCCCTAAGGGAATATAGACAACTTCAATTCTTGAATTTTCCCTTTAATCAAGCTTTTACTGAGCTTCGGCTTCAGTTCCTAGGAAAATCTCAGCCCCAAGAACAGCAAAACCGTAAGGATTATTTCGCCATGAAATTTTGTTCTCTGAAGAAGAAAGATTTGGATACTCATTATCAAAGAATGTCCAAACTCTTTTATGCTTTCAATGGCTTCGACAGTATTAAGCTCAAATAGGTCTACATTACTTCTCTCCCTGATGATATTCAACATGAATTAGAAAGAGAAGTTGCCTTTAATTAGAGAAGTTTTGTTTATGTCACCATTGGTGAAATCCATCAAAAGGCTATCATTGCCCTGGATAAGATATGCGAACAACATTCATGAGTCGAGGTTCTAACTTTGAAAAGCTTTGCCAAAAGCCTTATCTTCAAATCAAATGCAAAGAAAAGGGATGTGCCTGTTCTACAAAGAAAAAACACCATCTTCAAAAATATTCTTCCTTTCCTCATAAGAGAAGAATCAAACTTCCCTTCAAAAGGAAGGTCCATTTCTTCAAAAGAAAACCGTAGAGAGATTTTAGCAGCAAATCTGACCGCTGTTTTATCTGTGGAAAAAATGGGCACTTTGCTAAGAAATGCCCCAACAAGCCACAAAAATCTGCCAGCCTTGTTCAGACCCTCCAAATGGATCTCACATCTCAGAAAAATAAAGATGCTGATCTTGAGTCTCTTTATGAAGAACAGTCTCAGGATGACGAAGATACTATCTTTGCTCTCCATGATTCCTTTTCTGAAGCATCTGATGACAGTCTTGAACCTCTATATCGATTGGAACAAATTTAACAGGTTAATCGATCTTCTCATCCGGTTCCCAATGTTGAGGTAGACGTACTTCTCTCAAAGTATGATATGCCCATAAGCTTATTGCTTATATGGACACTGGTGCTCATAAGACTATGATGAATCCCTCTGTTCTTCCAGAGGATCAATGGGTCCCCTACCGAGAATATTTTAAGGTCGCGGATGACAAAGTTTTCTCGGTCAAATTAATCTCAAAAAAGAAGATAGGGATTAAGTTTTTCCGTAACTGTGTCATTTGGACACATGTTCTAGGAAGCAAGCTTCCTGATAAAGACCTTCTGATTGGTATGGATACCTAATTTTAAAGCTCAATATCTCTGCATCCTTTCTCTTGGAATCAGGTACAAAAATCAATTTAAGTCTTATACCAATGTTCCTAAATTGTTCCCTCTAGCAGGCATCTCCTCAATACACTCATATTCGGGAAAACCTTCTACGCCTTTGTGCAAACTCTCATGAAGAATTTGAAAAATATCACCCCTCTCATCTCTGGAGAAACCAGGCCTTCATCAAATTACCATTCAAGAAAAATGAAGATATAAATCCTACTAAGGCCTACCATCCTGGTATGACTCCTTCAGACCTAAAGCTGGCTTGAGAATAATGCGCCTAGCTCTTAGCCCAAGGTCTTATTGAATCCACTACATTTGATTGGGCTTGTTAGGTCCTTTATGTTGAGAAAATGTCTGAAGTTATCCAACGAAAGAAGAGACTTGTCATAGATTATAAACCCTTAAAACTTTTTCTGAAAGATGACAGGTTCCCTCTTCCTAAAATCCAACCCTTATTTGCCCAACTTCACAAAGCCATAATCTTTTCTAAATTCGATCTTAAAGCTGGATTCTAGTAGGTTGGTATTGACCCTATTGATAGGCACAAAACAACTTTCTGTATACTCAATGCCCAATATCAATGGACCGTTCTTCCTTTTGGACTCAAAGTTGCTCATTCTCTGTTTTAAAAAACAATGTTAAAAATATTTGAGCCCATTCTGGATAACATTCATGGGGCCCATCAAACCCTATTGGCTCAGTTTTTAACAATTTCTCAGCAGCATGGTATCATGCTCTCAGAACAGAAGAGCTTCCTGGCCAAGTCTTCCATTGACTTTCTTGGCCTCCATATTCATAACGGGATTTATCAACTAGGCGTCCACCTGACTCAAGAATTAACAAAATTTTCAGATGAAAATCTCACTCAGAAGTAAATTCAACAATTCTTAGGAATTGTCAATTATGTTAGGGATTTTATCTCTTAGGTTGCTCATCACACAAGCAAGCTCTCTGCCTTGCTCAAGAAAAATCCTCATCCCTGGAGCTCTTTACAAACCAAAGCTGTTAAAGCTCTAAAAGCCATAGCTGCTCATCCCCCTCCTTTGAAGATCCCTGGCACAGGACAGAGAATCCTCCAGACAGACGCCAGTGATAAATTTTGGGGTGCTTTTCTCTTTGAAGAAGATGAACATGGAAAGCGCCACTACTGTGGCCATGCTAGCGATCAATTTACTCAAGCAGAAAAACACTACCATACAATCTATAAAGAGATTTTTGCGATGAAATATGGCATCAAGAAGTTTGAATTTCATCTGCTTGCCTACCATTTTTTGATCAACATAGATAACTCGTCCTTTTCCAGGGTCCTTGACTTCAAAAATAAGGTTCTACCTAATAAGCAACTATTACGTCTCAATGACTGGTTTTCAAAGTATGACTTTTCAGTCAAGCATCTCAAAAGAAAAGAAAATTTTATTCCTGATCTCATTTCAAGACCTTCACCTATGAAACTCATTTCTCACATATTTTCCTTCCCGTTGATCATGATGGCAAATCCTCCTCACCTTCCCGATAGGGTAACCATCCAAAGAGATCTTCCCTCAAACCTCAACGATCATTTCCCTCCTCACATCATCCTTGCCTATGCCAAAGACAAGAGAACCTCCTATCTTTACCATGTTTTCCACAGCCTTGATTAACCCCACAAAGCTTATCTTTGAAATATTACGATGTACTCCACAGTCCCATTTTACTTTGACCTAAGACAAACCTTTACCGATGATATGCTTTGGTATCTTTGGTGCTGTGTTATAGAGCACTCTATTGCTCTAGTCCTCCCAACCATTCCTCTCCTTGACCATTGGGTTGACCCAACCAAACATGATTCCCTTATGTGGACATTCCTTGAATGGTTCCACAGGCTTGCCTGGTGGAGAGATGAACTGTACAAAATCCTCCAGTACAAAAATTTATGGAAGCTTCCTCCTGATAAACAAAAAGAAACATCTTCCATATTTGTCTTCCACAGGCTTTACTACTTCAACAAAACAACAGGCAAGCTATGGGCTCAAGGAATGACTTATGAATGGGCTACTATTTCCAAGGATCAATTAACTCAAACTTAGAAATCGCTGCTTCAATCTTTTCTCCGGAAAATTAATAATCTAGATGATATTCCAAGCCCAGATGAAATTTTTATCACCCCAGCTCAAGCCCCTTCAGGATCAGAATCTTCTAAGCCAAACCCATCTAAGCCTGCAGACCCAGGCCCATCCTATTACGATCCTATGGATCTAAGTTCTTCTGAAAATCCTGCTGATAATATTCCTCTTGACAGGCCCGCCGACCTTTCTCAGGTCTCGCCAAATTATCAGGATTCCCTATTCCAAGATTCTCAAAATCCCTATGATAGCTATGAAGATTTCAACACTTAGATGGATGACAATGTTGGACCACCATGGAAGACAGACAGCCCACGTGAACCTGCTACAAAGACCTGGTGCAAAAGCTTCGGACGTAGCTCATCATTGGATTCTGATGACTCTGACTACGGGAACCTCAACGTATCAACCAACCAGAACAGCATGTGAAGCCACAGTGCAGACTCCCTTCTTTTGGTGGCTTTTACCTTTGCTTTTCCTTTATGTAAAAGAATAGTTTATGCTTTCTACTTTCCCTTTCTGCTTTTACCCGTGGTAAAAGTATTTGTAATCATGTATATTTGCTTTTCTCCTTCTCTATAATGAGCTCTCAGTTTCTTTGTAGACTCAGAGGAAAAATTAAATAAAAATGTTTGGTTTGCTATCTACAAAAATGTCCTGCTAAATTTCACTTTCTTTCTCAAAGTTTCTTTACTATATCTTGTTCATCATCATCAGAGATGTTATGAGTATGTTCTGCACTTGCCCTGCGAAAGGGATCTGGTGTATCAGAAAATACAGTAGTCTTTGAATCTGCATTTGTTGAGGTTTTTCTCTATTCTGTTATTACTCTAAAAGGCATGAGACTTTTTATGCCCAGAAATAGCTTTGTGTGTCTCGAGCATACCTGAGTTATAACTTAGAATCACCTAGCCCATGTTGGTATCAGACATCTTTCTGTACTTAGAAATTAATTTCTAGATGTTTTATAACGAGTAACAGTACAAATATTAAAATATTTCTTAAATTTTTTTAGCAAATATATATATTAAAATATTATTTATTGATATATTTATAATTTAAATATAAATAAATAAAATTTTAAATAAACGAGTGAATCAAAATAAATTTGATTAATATTTTAGTAATAAAATAAGCATTAATTATTTATTTAAAAATAAAAATAGAAGAAAAATTATTGCTTAAGTTATGATTTTCCATTTAATTTCTATTAGTGTGGTAATATAATTTTATGTACGACTACTTTAGTTGGAAAAGGACGTGCTAAACCAAAATTCCTGTTCAAATTGAAACGATATAATAAAAAAAAATTTGAAAAATATTTTCGTTCCTCTTTCCTCCCGGAATCACAGCAACCAAACAAAGTAGAGGGAATCAAGCGGAGTGGCGTTTGAATTTTTGAGCACCACAATCAGCACCTCCGTCATATTATCACACTCTCGTCATTGGCCGGTCATCTCCATTGGCAGCCAAAGGATATCTTCCCAGAATCTTCTTGTTCTTCTTAGAAAACGAATAATTGAAAAGCACAGCACCAGGACCTTCATGGCCTGAGAAGCACCACCACCGCCAAAGAATCAAGAATCAATTTCACTGAAAACGGGGTTGGGTAAATCACCACCAATGTCAGAAGACAATCGCCGTCTTTCCGAACCAAAGCTTCTCCAACCCTCACGCTCTCGTCTCCAAGAGATCCTAAACTCGTTATCCAAAGTAAAAACCCACATAACCCTTACTCTTTCTCACACTTTGCTTTTTACTATATGCAAACTTGAAACCCAGTTGTAAAATTTACAAAAATTTCTTTTTAAAAAAATTCCTATCAGTCAGTTGACGGAGGAGATGAAGACCTTGACCAATCTCGAAGCTCAATATTGGATTTAATCGACTTCCTGAATGCAATATCAGAGGCTGCTCTATCATACCCAGAAAACGAAAATGCCGAAAACACTGGCTTTGATGTTCTCTCCAATGTTTATCAATATATATGTTCTCCTTCTACGGAACAGGTTTCCTTTTCTTTTCTTTTCTTTTTTAAATACATACCATTTTGGTTTTGTTTGTTTGATGAGTTTGTATACTGATTGAGGATGGTGGGCAGGCAATTCTTGATGTGCTTTCCTTCGATTTGCCGAAAGCAGCTGCGAGGTTTGCAGATATCTCTGATAGATGCTTGGAGGTTGCTGGAAATGTGATTGATCGGTTTGTTTCCATGTGTAGTCCGCGAGACTTGCTTTCCATTCTTTGCGATGTGGGTTGTTGTTTTATGCGATGTCTTGCTGTTTATATATATATATATATATATATATAACTTTTATGTTCCCAGTTTCTCACTGATGTGTGAATGTAATTGGACCAGGCATTAGATTCCCCAAGCGAAACAATTAAGGTTTCTGGTTATTTTGCCCCTCTTCTAACTGGGCTCTCTAAAGGTAATTACTTTAAAATAGGGTTCTGTAATTATTGTGCGATATAGATTTTTTGTAATGTTTAGTCTGTCTGAAAAGCTGAAGATTGTTGTTTGTAAATGCAATCATGTTCCAGTATATTAAAAGAGCACCTTGGGAGAGATTTTCTGTAGAGAAATAGGTTTTTCTTCCTAGGGGACCTTTTTATGTTTGCAAGATATGCTATGAACTTTGTATAAACGGTGTCAAAGCTGCTGTTCATCTTCTTTCTTTTGTTTTCTTTTTTTCACTTAAAATTTGAGACAATTGTTGGTGAACATTCATTTTGCATTTCCATGATTTTTTATGTTTGCAAGAAAGATTTCTAATTTGTGTCATCTTATTTGTTTAAAGGCTATGGATTAGCTGTGATTTCTAATTTGTGTCATCTTATTTGTTTAAATGCTATGGATTAGCTGTGTATAAAAGATGTCAAAGTTGCCCATCATCTCTATTTTCTTTAACTTGTAGGCATTTGAGAAAATTGTTGGTGAAAATATTCATTTTGTATTTCAGTGTTTCTTTCCATACAGAGGCGTCACTTTGAGCAAGTAAAAGTAGCAATTCCTGTTATCCTTAAAGTTCTGAAGGCAATCTCTTTTGAGTCGGATGATGGAGATACAGAGTTACAGGATCTTTTTGACAGAGCTCTTGGCATCGCCAATTCAATACATGCAGTTTGTACAAAGTTGGTCTGTGACTTTTCAAGATGATGTTCTTGCATCATTAGATTATTAGATTCCATTTAAATTTCTTTATCAGGGTTTTAATTATATTGTGACCTTTGCAACAGGAGGGTAAAGAAAATGAGAAGCTCCGTGCTCTACTTGGTCTATATGTCCTGCAAATCATGGTTTGCATTTCCGCATCTAGTAGATTTTCCTATCACTGTTCATTTTTATTACCTATATCTCAGCTATCAAATTTAAGTCTTGCCTTTTTGAATGTCTTCCCTTCTTATTTTTCTTAGTGTTTTTTTTTTNCAGCTATCAAATTTAAGTCTTGCCTTTTTGAATGTCTTCTTATTTTTCTTAGTGTTTTTTTTTTTCTTTTCTAATTTTTAATTGTTTCTTAATCATGTGCAGGCTCTTGTTTCAGTTTGCATGGACTATAAAGTATTAAGCTCTACCTTGTCGCAACAATTGTCAAGTTTCCTTCCATATTGCGGTTTGTCTTATCTTGGGTTAATAACTGGATCTGATGTTGACAGAATGATTAGCATTGTTATTGGAGGTAAGCTCTCTTCTACAATATTCCTACCAAGCTATTTCTTGATAAGATGTTCTTTTTATTTCCATTTATAACCTTTCTTTTTTCCTTGTATCCACAGAGGATGAAGAAGATTATATGAGTTATTTATCCTATGTCAAACTTGGTGCATCTATTTCAGGTTAAATTTTTTGCCAATACAATTTCTTTATTCTTGTTGAAGTACCGGACTTTGTATATATTGTTTAAATCATACCTCTATTCATTTTTTTTTGTTATAATTTTTGCTCATTGAAGTCATTTGGGGCCATATATCTGATGGAGCTGTCATAGCTGCCAAGGAGAATTTGATTTCTGTCAAGGATGAACTTCGAAATGACCAGACTAAAAGGTGGCAAGCTATTGGCATGTTAAAGCATGTATTTGCATCTGTTAGTCTTCCATGGGAATTAAAAGAGCACATGGTCGACTTCTTGCTTTGCATTACAAATGGAAATATCTCCCGGATATGTAATGATGAAGATACTGACTGCTCGTCATACATGCCTACTCTTTTTGCTGCTCTGCAGGTTGTCTTCTGCCATTTTAAGAGTAAAGTCATCAATGAAACTCTAATTTTTTGTAGAGGAAGTGAATCTGATATATTTTGTTTCTTGTTTCAAAATATATTTCAGGCTGTTCAAAGGATCATCATACATGCAACAAATACAGTGCTAAGGAGAAAAGCTTTTGATGCATTCAAAAAGGTGAAATTTTTGTATTGTTTAATATTTGAAGTTGTATATGTCCAATAATCTACATAAAAAGTAATCTGCTGATCGAAATTGAACTATATGCTTGTCATCGACCACTTTTATAATAAAGATTTTGTATGGAATGTACCCAGCATGTATTTTTTCAACTAATCTGAATGCCAATCAGTATTACTCAAATTCTTTTGCCATTCAATCCCAGGTACTTGCTGATATTCCTACTTCTCAGAGATTTGACATTTTAAAAGCTCTAATCACAAATAGCAACTCCTCCTCTATGGTAAGACCTCTTGACTCAGTTTTGATGATTTGTATGTTTGATATTTGTTCAATTTAGTCTTGAATCTACATAATTAATATTTTATTTTTAATTTTATTTTTTAACAGATAGCAATCCTTTTAGATATTGTCAAAGGGGAAATGCACATGGAAAATTGCCAAAGAACTACAAGAGAAAATGATATAATTATAGACACTCAGAATAAAGTAAAACAACATGCATTATTTTGGACTGCCAGTGTCCTTGAATTGGTGGAGTTGGTTTTGAGGCCCCAAAAGGGAGGACCTCCATCCCTTCCTGAGCAAGGCGATGCGGTATTTCTTAACTGTCTTTGTCAATTGTTTGAAATTTAATTTGACATGCTTAAAGTTTTTTGCATAGGTATGAATCATTTTGTCATTAAATCCACATCAAGTGAAAATTTTGCTATATATTGCTATGACATCTATAAATGGACTTCCCCACCATATATGTTTCTTTTAATTATCCCACTCTCCCACCATGAAGTATCATCTAGGAGAACTGAACTCCTTGGCTATGTCTAACATTTCCGGATGGCATACATCAAACAGGTTCAATTTCTATTATCCAAATCCCATCCACATCCTGTTCCCTTCCATCCAAAATGTCTACAATAACTTCTGATCCTTATGTCGTTTGCATTTTATTGGTAAAGATTAATCAGTCTGGCCTTTTTTGGTCTAGATGCACACTACCATGAAAAATTGTTTTTTGGAGATTTAGGTTCTTGGCTTGAATTAAAATGGCACTGAAAACTATATTTTCTAGCCATTTAATGATGCTAATTTCCAGTACACACACTAACTATCTTTCATGTATTTTTTTCTTTATATTTCCTTTGCTGTAGCTGACAGCTCGAATTTCAAATATAGTTCCATTTTCTTTTTTTTCTTTTTTTTTTTTTTAAAGTTTCTGGCATTCTAAATTTTCCTTCTTTTTCACTCCTTAGTTATATATTCATTATTTGTGATATTGGCATGACATATTATTTTGAAATTGTTTTTCCATCAGAAAATAATAGCTACAGTCAAAGAATATAAAGGTCAAAGTTGATGTGAAAAACAAAGAAAGCATAAAAGTGTCAATTATCTTTTACAGGCTAATAGTTACATTTCTCGCAAATTTAGCCTTATTATAAAGTTTATGTATCCTTGAGCATATATTATGTCTGTATTTTAGAGATTCTTCTAAATTGATGTCTTAACTGATCAAGCTTTGCTTAATTTTGACATCTATATTAATGTTCCACAGGTTCTATCTGCACTCAATTTGTACCGATTTATATTAATAACAGAGTCCGCAGGTAATACAGAGCATTGAAACTCCGAAAACATGGGAAGATATGTTAACAACAATGCTATTCTGTCTCCTAGCATTCATATGCTTATTTATTTTATCAGTTTACTCCTAATCGTTTTATAATTGTTGTATTTTAGTAGAAAGAAAATAAGTAAAATCGTCATCTTTCTTGCCATAACCAATAAATACATAGTTTCTATGAGAGGAAAACAATTGAATTCAGGCTGTCATATGTCATTTTGTAATGCGAACTTTGGTTAAATTTTGAAACAGGAAAGACAAATTACACAGGAGTATTGTCTAAAACCAATTTGCAAAAGACCTACAACGAATGGCTTATACCTCTTCGAACCCTGGTTGCGGGCATAATGGCAGAGAACAAGAGCGATGATGACGATCAACTCGCAGACAACATTGTTTGTAGCTTAAACCCAGTTGAATTAGTTCTGTACAGATGTATTGAGCTTGTTGAAGAAAAGTTGGAGCAATCCACATGAGTTGTCGCCTATATATTGTATAAAATGGGTAGATGGTTTTGTCCCTTAGATTTCATGTTGAGTGTAATCAAATGGTTGAATCATGTAAGAAAAAAATATTTGGATTTTGGAATCTTGGTTTTTTAAATGGCTCTGGCTCTCTCATCCCTTCTTTTTGCCCCATCCTACTACAGGAGCAGAATTCTTTCCCAACTGTTTTTACCATTTTCTTTTTCCCGATGGTGGTGACTATTGAATATCATATGAATACACTTTTATTACGTCAATCTTATCTTGTAATATTTTGTTTTGTTGGATCTGTTTAATTTTATTAGGTAGTTATCATGTTTTTAATTATTAAGTTTAATGCACTTTAGTATTTTTTATAATTCATTTTATTTATATAGAAAATTCTACAATTAATTTTAACATTTCAATATTTTTATTTTAAAAAAATTACAATGCAGTTTAATTCTGTTAAATCTAATATTTTCTGTTAAAATGCACTATAATACATTTTAGAATTTTATTTGTTTTTACCATTTTCTAAAATATTAAAAAAATATATCCAAAATTGTTTTTTTATTTTATTCTAAATTGGTAGATATATTTTTTTTTCATCGTGATATTTTTTTTCATTTAAAGGTTTTATTCTAATCCTAAATTTTTCTATAAAAAAAATTCGCAGATTTTTTCATCTAAAAATTTTGTAGTATAAAAGAAAATTTCTTAATAAAAATATATATATGATGGAAAAAAATTTCATGATGATGAAATATATAGGATGTAATAAACCTTCATGATAAAAAAATTTCAGCAATTTAGAATGAAAAAAGTTTCCAGATGAAAAAAAAAATATAGGATTGAAAAACATTTTGATGATCAAAAAATATATAAGTTTGAAAAAAATTTCATGGGAAAAAAATATATAGGATGAAAAAATTTCATTATGAAAAATATAGGATTGAAAAAAAAAATTCATGATAAAAAATTATACTCAGCAATTGAAGATGAAATAAAAAATTTAGATAAAAAATAAATTTAGATAATTTTTTAAAATATTTCAAAAAATTGATAAAAAATTTCTAGATAATAGTAAAGTGCATCTAATTCTTTTTTTAATTTTCAATAAATCTTAAAAAAATAAAATAAAAATTTAACGGGTCATTAAAATTTAACAAAGTAATATTAAAAGGCAAATCTTTAATTATTTTAAAAATGTTCCTTTATAAATTTAACAAAGTAATATTAAAAGGCAAATCTTTAATTATTTTAAAAATGTTCCTTTATTTAATATTATTCTACAATTCCAGTGATATCTTTGGTGAAATAGTCTAGCATTTAGTCTTCTTCCTTTTTAGTATTAAGCCTAGCATTTATTTCCTATCCTCATTCTCCAAAGTTTTTAATTTCCTGTCCAATATGTAGTTTCCGTTCTATTTTTCATATTTATTTATAAAAAAAAGGAACACGTCAGCCTGTCAAATTTGTGGAACCACCTATAATACAAAACAAAAGCAGGATTGGCTGAAACTGAGATACAAAGTTAAAAAAGAGTTAAAAAGGACGGAAAATACAACAGATTCTGAGCCAAATGGGTCCTTGCCTCCTGCCTCAAAAGGCGTAATCGAATATCAACACCACCACCGCCGATTAACATCTTTCACACAGGCCCAAACTATATGCTTCTTTCTCTTCTTTACACTAGTAATTCCGATCTTATCGTGTTTTCTTTCAACTATATAAAAATGGTAATCTCAAAAAAAAAAAATATATATATATNAAAAAAAAAAAAAAAAATATATATATATATATATATACACACACAATATGAGATTTATCAGAGACTATACTTACACAGACAGAGAGAGAGATTATATTAAAACAGAGTATTTTTTAACCCAAGAGCAGAAAAGCATTATTTTACCAAAAAGAGTAGAAAAGCATTAAAGAATAAATGGCAAACCAAGCGGAAGGACAAAACTGGAAAAATGAATAGTCCAATTGCCATTTTGATTTTACCTACAAAGAATGATACAATTAGGTCTTCTTCTTCTACACAAAAACCCAAAATGAAAGTAGCGAGTCTTTACTCCAAAGAATCCGAGGAAAAAGTAGTAGGAAGTAGGAAAAACCCCTGGGGACATAAATAGAGGTCTTAAACACTACTTTGTTAGCTTTTTCCACTACCACTAACCCGCAGAGCTTTTCTTCCATCACCTTCAACTTCCATCTAATTCATACGATATCATTGCCTTCCCAGAAGGATCTACTCCATACTTTGATCACCTTCTTGGTCATTCTATGATGTTTCCGCCAAACTATCTTCATTGAGCTAATGAGCTTAAAAATCATATAAATTCTCATACGCAAGTCGTCCTACATTGAGATTTAGAGAGAGAGGATAAGACAACTAATCAAACACTTTCTCTTCAGCTCACCCCATAGAAGGTTGCAGCACCGAAGTCATCCTCAGACGGCGCCATATTTAGATCCGGTAGCAAGAAACTATTCTGGGTAAAGTCGGCCTTTGATGCATCATAAAAATCTGATTGTGGATTATCAGCTTGTGCGGTGACCTGTGTAAGTAAATTAGAAGGGATATTTTCAAGAGGATTTGCTAATCTCTGGTGCAGTTGACTGGAAATTGCTTTCCCGAGTCCATCATCACTTGCTTTCAAATACTTGGAAGAATGCAGTTCAAAGTCAAGCTGCATTAGAATGAAATGAATGCTATCAAAAGAGCCATAAACAAAGCTTAAACCCTTGAATTCTTTTTTCTTTTTCTTTCTTTTTTTGTACAACGCTCTACTTTTTTGATTATGATATGTAGATCACTCCGTTTGAGGAGGCTTTTACAACAGTGAAAAGGGCTGAGATATGAAAGTCATGAGGGAGGAAAAGGATAGGGAACAGTAAAATCACCTTCATTCTTTTCAAACTTTCATTTTTTGCTCTCCGCTCCTTAAAGGTTGCCCTTAGTGTTGCCAACTCCTGTTCAACGCCCCAAGTTTTAATTAGCTAAAAGGAGGAACACAGCTGGGAAAGGGGAAATAAAAATAAAAATAAAAAAGAAAGAAAGAAGCATTATGACAATACCTTTTTAAGGTGTATCCTTTCCTTGAGAAGCGAACTTTCCTCCTCTTTTAGCTCAGCAAATGTCTAAGACAAATGTCAATAATTTCGGATTAAGAAAAATTTGAAATCCATATTTAAAGGAGGAAATAAAGAAAGGTTCTTGGACATCCAGTTAAATTTTATTCTATCTTTCAAATTGTGAAAACAGCAAAAATATGAGAAATTTTTACAGCATTCATATTTACCTTTTTTCTCCTTGAACCTTTGGTGGTACTAGCGGTGGTACTGGTAGCTAATTCATTTGCTGAAGTACCCTGAAAACATCCAAAGAAACGTGCAATCCATAACATAAGCCAAAGCTAAAATGAAATACATTTCGCACATAGCAGAGTCAACAAATACAGGGTATACATAATGAAAGAAACTGCAACACGTAAACAAAAACACCAGGAAACTTCCAATATCTCATTTCCTCCTTTCTAGGTGGAAAAAACTAAGTTCAATTCCAAAATGGGTTTTGATTTAATTCTTCAAACAACAAAAGCTCACATAAAAGAAAAAGAAAAAAAAAATCAATTTCCCATTATCAAACTATCAACCCACCCAAGACAAAATGAACTGTTGAGGCGTGACCAATTTCATTTCTATTATCAACTCAACAACATAATCGTCTTGACCGAGAGTCAAATCCTCCATATACCCAAGCACTTCAATAAAGAAATTTAATTTTCCTCCAAAAGGATGAGCCTTCCATTAGAAACCTTTGGGACCCATTGAAAAAGAAACGAAAAACAAAAAAACAAAAAGGTAGAAAAATCAGATTTCAAAACAAATCCTGATCCTAATATTTTCAAACACAGACACGAAAAACACTGCCACCCATTCCAGCAGCCACCACCTCCCCCCCAAAAGTCCACGCGCTTGTATGTGTGTGTATGTGTTTGGTTTGACAGCTTCCCAAATCCCAAGCAATAATTGTTTGGTTGAAGCGGTGATTCATTCATTCGCTCCTCTGACTTTGTTTTTCTTTTAAAAATTTAATTATATTGTACTTTAATAGAAACCCCTGTTTGGGACTTGCTTAATCCTTATCTCTTGTTTGGAATTCCCTACCCTCTTCCCCCTTTTTTACATCAAACCACTCATCGCATGCCACATTATCAACTCCACGTCTCGACGCATGCCAAAAATCAGAATCTATTTAATTCAGATTAAAAATAATTGTGTGTATATATATTTTCAAAATCTATTGGTCACGTGACGTGCTCACATGGCCTTTTCCATCAAACCTCTGATAAATTTTGCTTCCTTCGCGTGCTGACAGTCCGCTGTATCTCCTTTCACTTCTTAAAATCCAAAAACTCTCTTCCCATTCCCACCTATCAACGGCCCACAATCATCCAACATTTATTGAAAGAATTTATAAGATCAGATCCGACACGTACAAAAGAAAAGCGCATGAACGTCACCGCTCTACAGAGAGAGAGAGATATTCACAGATGGCAAAAAGATATAAAAAAACCCAGCAGATCACCCAGTACAGCAGCCCGCATACAATCATTTCCCACAACAACAAAATAAAAAAATAAAAAACAAAAGAGGGGCCTAATAAAGGGAGCAAAACTCCTCCCACACGAACATCATAACGCTACAAACCACCAGACCACAACCCTCTTTCCTTGGGCCCACTCTCTTTCATAAATAGGGCCCACATAAAAAACACCTCACTTTTCTTTGACCCAATTACCCTTTCGCCTTAGGCCGGGTTCTATAGTTTTGACTCTGCGAGATGGTAATTTTACCCAAAGAAAAAAAGTGATGAAGAAAAAAATACGACAGAGGGAAAGATCATTTAAGGGAAGCTTCGGGGTTATGGCTTGTGAAGAAAGTGGGGTCTCAACGAAAAAGAATTTTCTCTGACAGAACTGTCCCTCCTTCTATGCATTTTCTACTGCTTTGTTAGAAGGGTGTTTCCGTCAACTCCAGACCCGCGAACAAAGAATGACAGGTGACCGGAAAAAGGGGCGAGTTGAAAACGTGAACAGCTTTCACCCTGCTGACATCGCGTGAAAGTAGTAATATCGAAATCTACACGGGGATATTTTAGTCATAAAAGTTCAAAAAAGACACCGTTGAACTTAATCCACAACAACCGGCATTTACCACCGTCGACCGAAAAAGGCGGATGGTAATTTTTTTTTTTTCCCAAGCAGTAGAAAGTAAACGGGCGTTTAGAAAGGCAGATATTTTCCCTTACGAAATGCGAAGATGTATTTTACCAAAAAAAAAATGCGAAGAGGTATTATTTCGCCAGGGGAAGTACACGGACGATACCTGATTCGGAAACGATGACATCGAGCTTTTTTAAATTAGAAAAAGAAAACGACGATGACAAGGTAAACGAATAGGGGCAAAACGGTCAGGAGGAGAAAAAAAATCCTCAGGGATAGAAAATTGCTAGAATGTCTCGCGGTAGATTCACGAAGTCACATCCAAACAAACAAACAAAAAACCCTCAGACGGCAAAACCAACCAATTCAAACTCCAACTTCAAAACCATAATTAGCAGCAGTTAGTGTGTGGTCCTCAAAGTCAACCGGAAAAGGTAGACTCCGACGAAACACATATCAAAGTAGCCGGAAATCTGAAACCAGGCACAAAAACGGAAAAAAAGTAAACAAACAGAGAAAGTGAAGAGAAAAAACCTTGGATCTGGGATTCGATGAAGAACGACTAACGAGACGGCTAGACTCTTCGAATCCATCGGCAGTACCGGAAGGAGAAGCACCGCCGCTCCACGAGAGCGGCGTTGTTGGACTACATCTCGTGGAATCGCCGCGTTTCCTTTGAGCGTCGCACCTCGCCGCCTTCGTACGCGGCATCCTGACACTCCACCTGAGCGGAAACATCATCGAAGAAGGCGAAGATTTGAGAGGCGAGGCGGCTTGCGACTGCTTGAGCCGCACAAGTAGCTCCACCACCAGCATGTCGTCCGTCATAGCCGCTCTCATCCACTCGTCCTTCGCCATCGTATCCAAAGCCTTTTCCTTCTACACAGAGAGAGAGAGACAGAGAGAAAAAAGCTCTGAAAGAGAGAAAGAGAAGAAGAGAGGCTAGAGAGAGAGAGAGGAGGGTGGCGGAGAAATTAGAGAGAGAGAGAGAGAGAGAGAAGTTGAAAAGGGAAAGGACTAACAAAGACGGGTTTTGTGTGTGTGTATATATATTAGTAATATTTTATAATAAAAAAGATAAAATAAATAAGAGGGGGTGGTATTTTTCGTGTGGTATTCACTGGTGGTGAAGAAGGTGGAGTAGATTCCAGTTATTCGTTTCTGTTCTTCGTAGTTGTTTGTTGGGGTTGGGGATGGGTGGGGTCTCTCTGGCCTCTCGAGCTCTGACTCTTTTTTCTATTTTCTGGGTTTTATTTTTTGTATATTGGGTCCCACCATGCCATGTGGCGCTGACATGATTGAGATTGTGTTTGGGTTTGGGGTTTTCTAGGGCTGTGTAAACCGATTACGGATTACCGATCACCGAACACCGATCCATCGCTCCTCCTCCTCTTCTATTTCCTCAAATCGGCGAAAAGGAGCGTGACCTGTTCAACCCTTTCGGCTTCAATCTATTTAAAGCCATTCCTACGCTGCCCAATAGCTATGTGCCATCGCATTTATTTCTTTTGGCCAAAATTTATTTATTGTTTTTTGAGAGAGGCGAAAATTTATTTAATATCGCCCCTCTTCAAATAAATCCCTTTTATTTTTCTTTTCTTTTTTTTGTCTCGTAGAATTTGTATTTACTTATTGTGTCTGATGAGAATAAATAAAATTAAATATCAAAAAACCTATTAGGAAGAAAAATAGAAAAAGCCCGAGGTTTATGAGAGACATCGTTGAGAAATGCTTCCATGTTTGTATTTTAAGAAAAAAGAAAAATAGTTGTTTTTTTTTTTAAATATATATTT